>BPLR01005953.1:0-55264 GCA_021605095.1 Caerostris extrusa
TATCTGTGATTAAATGATTAGATATAATATTTGTAAAGAAAATATCATTTTCATTCATTTATCAATCTTTTATATCAGCCTTTGTATTGCAAATGAACTCTGTTTTAAATTCCTGTTATTTCAAAACTATTCCTACCTACAAACTTAACTTGCCCATATCCAATGCAGATAGGTAAATTTCAGTTTTGTCAGATCTCAAAGAACTAGTCTCCAGATCTATGATCAGGTGATGTGATTTAACATTCTTAACGAAAATACTGCTCTATCTGTGATTAAATGATTAGATATAATATTTGTAAAGAAAATATCATTTTCAATTCATTTATCAATCTATTTTATATCAGCCTTTGTATTGCAAATGAACTCTGTTTTAAATTCCTGTTATTTCAAAACTATTCCTACCTACAAACTTAACTTGCCCATATCCAATGCAGATAGGTAAATTTCAGTTTTGTCAGATCTCAAAGAACTAGTCTCCAGATCTATGATCACGTGATGTGATTTAACATTCTTAACGAAAATACTGCTCTATCTGTGATTAAATGATTAGATATAATATTTGTAAAGAAAATATCATTTTCATTCATTTATCAATCTTTTTTATATCAGCCTTTGTATTGCAAATGAACTCTGTTTTAAATTCCTGTTATTTCAAAACTATTCCTACCTACAAACTTAACTTGCCCATATCCAATGCAGATAGGTAAATTTCAGTTTTGTCAGATCTCAAAGAACTAGTCTCCAGATCTATGATCAGGTGATGTGATTTAACATTCTTGACGAAAATACTGCTCTATCTGTGATTAAATGATTAGATATAATATTTGTAAAGAAAATATCATTTTCATTCATTTATCAATCTTTTTTATATCAGCCTTTGTATTTGAACTCTATTTTAAATTTGCAAAAATGCCCATATCCAAACTCAGTTTTGTTTCAAAGAAATTCTATGATCTGTTATTTCTGTGATTAAATGATTAGATATAATATTTGTAAAGAAAATATCATTTTCATTCATTTATCAATCTTTTTTATATCAGCCTACAAAAACTTATTCCTGTTATTTCTTGCCCATATCCAATGCAGATAGGTAAATTTCAGTTTTGTCAGATCTCAAAGAACTAGTCTCCAGATCTATGATCAGGTGATGTGATTTAACATTCTTAACGAAAATTCTTAACGAAAATATAATATTTGTAACGAAAATATCATTTTCAATTCATTTATCAATCTCAGTGATTAAATGATTAGATATAATATTTGTAAAGAAATATCATTTTCAGATTCATTTATCAATCAGGTATTTTATATACTGCCTTTGTGATTAAATGATTGATAAATGAAAATATCATTTTCAAATTTATCAATCTTTTTATATCAGCCTTTTGTATTGCAAATGAACTCTGTTTTAAATTCCTGTTATTTCAAAACTATTCCTTCCTACAAACTTAACTTGCCCATATCCAATGCAGATAGGTAAATTTCAGTTTTGTCAGATCTCAAAGAACTAGTCTCCAGATCTATGATCACGTGATGTGATTTAACATTCTTAACGAAAATACTGCTCTATCTGTGATTAAATGATTAGATATAATATTTGTAACGAAAATATCATTTTCAATTCATTTATCAATCTATTTTATATCAGCCTTTGTATTGCAAATGAACTCTATTTTAAATTCCTGTTATTTCAAAACTATTCCTACCTACAAACTTAACTTGCCCATATCCAATGCAGATAGGTAAATTTCATTTTTGTCAGATCTGAAAAGAACTAGTCACCAGATCTATGATCACGTGATGTGATTTAACATTCTTAACGAAAATACTGCTCTCCAGATCTGTGATTAAATGATTAGATATAATATTTGTAAAGAAAATATCATTTTCATTCATTTATCAATATTTATTTTATATCTGCCTTTGTATTGCAAATGAACTCTGTTTTAAATTCCTGTTATTTCAAAACTATTCCCTACCTACAAACTTAACTTGCCCATATCCAATGCAGATAGGTAAATTTCAGTTTTGTCAGATCTCAAAGAACTAGTCTCCAGATCTATGATCACGTGATGTGATTTAACATTCTTAACGAAAATACTGCTCTATCTGTGATTAAATGATTAGATATAATATTTGTAAAGAAAATATCATTTTCAATTCATTTATCAATCTATTTTATATCAGCCTTTGTATTGCAAATGAACTCTGTTTTAAATTCCTGTTATTTCAAAACTATTCCTACCTACAAACTTAACTTGCCCATATCCAATGCAGATAGGTAAATTTCAAGTTTTGTCAGATCTCAAAGAACTAGTCTCCAGATCTATGATCACGTGATGTGATGATTAAACATTCTTAATATTTGTAAAGAAAATATTTTAATTCTGCTTTTTTATATCTTTTTGTATTGCAAATGAACTCTGTTTTAAATGATTAGATATAATATTTGTAAATGAAATGATCATTTTCGAAAAATACTGCTATATCTGTGATTAAATGATTAGATATAATATTTTTATCAATTCTATTTTATATCAGCCTTTGTATTGCAAATGAACTCTGTTTTAAATTCCTGTTATTTCAAAACTATTCCTACCTACAAACTTAACTTTGCCCATATCCAATGCAGATAGGTAAATTTCAGTTTTGTCAGATCTCAAAGAACTAGTCTCCAGATCTATGATCAGGTGATGTGATTTAACATTCTTAACGAAAATACTGCTCTATCTGTGATTAAATGATTAGATATAATATTTGTAACGAAAATATCATTTTCAATTCATTTATCAATCTATTTTATATCAGCCTTTGTATTGCAAATGAACTCTGTTTTAAATTCCTGTTATTTCAAAACTATTCCTACCTACAAACTTAACTTGCCCATATCCAATGCAGATAGGTAAATTTCAGTTTTGTCAGATCTCAAAGAACTAGTCTCCAGATCTATGATCAGGTGATGTGATTGATTAACATTCTTAACATTTTCATTCATTTATCAATCTTTTAAATTTGTATTGCAAGAAAACTCTTTATCTGTGATTAAATGATTAGATATAATATTTGTAACAAAGAAAATATCATTTTCAATTCATTTATCAATCTATTTTATATCTGCCTTTGTATTGCAAATGAACTCTGTTTTAAATTCCTGTTATTTCAAAACTATTCCTACCTACAAACTTAACTTGCCCATATCCAATGCAGATAGGTAAATTTCAGTTTTGTCAGATCTCAAAGAACTAGTCTCCAGATCTATGATCACGTGATGTGATTTAACATTCTTAACGAAAATACTGCTCTATCTGTGATTAAATGATTAGATATAATATTTGTAAAGAAAATATCATTTTCAATTCATTTATCAATCTTTTTTATATCTGCCTTTTGTATTGCAAATGAACTCTGTTTTAAATTCCTGTTATTTCAAAACTATTCCTACCTACAAACTTAACTTGCCCATATCCAATGCAGATAGGTAAATTTCAGTTTTGTCAGATCTCAAAGAACTAGTCTCCAGATCTATGATCAGGTGATGTGATTTAACATTCTTAACGAAAATACTGCTCTATCTGTGATTAAATGATTAGATATAATATTTGTAAAGAAAATATCATTTTCAATTCATTTATCAATCTATTTTATATCTGCCTTTGTATTGCAAATGAACTCTGTTTTAAATTCCTGTTATTTCAAAAACTATTCCTACCTACAAACTTAACTTGCCCATATCCAATGCAGATAGGTAAATTTCAGTTTTGTCAGATCTCAAAGAACTAGTCTCCAGATCTATGATCAGGTGATGTGATTTAACATTCTTAACGAAAATACTGCTCTATCTGTGATTAAATGATTAGATATAATATTTGTAAAGAAAATATCATTTTCAATTCATTTATCAATCTATTTTATATCTGCCTTTGTATTGCAAATGAACTCTGTTTTAAATTCCTGTTATTTCAAAACTATTCCTACCTACAAACTTAACTTGCCCATATCCAATGCAGATAGGTAAAGTTTTGCAGATCTCAAAAAGAACTAGTCTCCAGATCTATGATCAGGTGATTTTTTAAGATCTCAAAGAATTTGTAAGTCACCAGATCTATTCCTGTTATTTGATCACGTGATGTGACTGATTTAACATTCTTAACGAAAATACTGCTCTATCTGTGATTAAATGATTAGATATAATATTTGTAAAGAAAATATCATTTTCAATTCATTTATCAATCTTTTTTATATCTGCCTTTGTATTGCAAATGAACTCTGTTTTAAATTCCTGTTATTTCAAAACTATTCCTACCTACAAACTTAACTTGCCCATATCCAATGCAGATAGGTAAATTTCAGTTTTGTCAGATCTCAAAGAACTAGTCTCCAGATCTATGATCAGGTGATGTGATTTAACATTCTTAACGAAAATACTGCTCTATCTGTGATTAAATGATTAGATATAATATTTGTAACGAAAATATCATTTTCAATTCATTTATCAATCTATTTTATATCAGCCTTTGTATTGCAAATGAACTCTATTTTAAATTCCTGTTATTTCAAAACTATTCCTACCTACAAACTTAACTTGCCCATATCCAATGCAGATAGGTAAATTTCAGTTTTGTCAGATCTCAAAGAACTAGTCTCCAGATCTATGATCACGTGATGTGATTTAACATTCTTAACGAAAATACTGCTCTATCTGTGATTAAATGATTAGATATAATATTTGTAAAGAAAATATCATTTTCATTCATTTATCAATCTATTTTATATCTGCCTTTGTATTGCAAATGAACTCTGTTTTAAATTCCTGTTATTTCAAAACTATTCCTACCTACAAACTTAACTTGCCCATATCCAATGCAGATAGGTAAATTTCAGTTTTGTCAGATCTCAAAGAACTAGTCTCCAGATCTATGATCAGGTGATGTGATTTAACATTCTTAACGAAAATACTGCTCTATCTGTGATTAAATGATTAGATATAATATTTGTAAAGAAAATATCATTTTCAATTCATTTATCAATCTATTTTATATCAGCCTTTGTATTGCAAATGAACTCTGTTTTAAATTCCTGTTATTTCAAAACTATTCCTACCTACAAACTTAACTTGCCCATATCCAATGCAGATAGGTAAATTTCAGTTTTGTCAGATCTCAAAGAACTAGTCTCCAGATCTATGATCACGTGATGTGATTTAACATTCTTAACGAAAATACTGCTCTATCTGTGATTAAATGATTAGATATAATATTTGTAAAGAAAATATCATTTTCAATTCATTTATCAATCTATTTTATATCAGCCTTTTGTATTGCAAATGAACTCTGTTTTAAATTCCTGTTATTTCAAAACTATTCCTACCTACAAACTTAACTTGCCCATATCCAATGCAGATAGGTAAATTTCAGTTTTGTCAGATCTCAAAGAACTAGTCACCAGATCTATGATCACGTGATGTGATTTAACATTCTTAACGAAAATACTGCTCTATCTGTGATTAAATGATTAGATATAATATTTGTAAAGAAAATATCATTTTCAATTCATTTATCAATCTATTTTATATCTGCCTTTGTATTGCAAATGAACTCTGTTTTAAATTCCTGTTATTTCAAAACTATTCCTACCTACAAACTTAACTTGCCCATATCCAATGCAGATAGGTAAATTTCAGTTTTGTCAGATCTCAAAGAACTAGTCTCCAGATCTATGATCAGGTGATGTGATTTAACATTCTTAACGAAAATACTGCTCTATCTGTGATTAAATGATTAGATATAATATTTGTAACGAAAATATCATTTTCAATTCATTTATCAATCTATTTTATATCTGCCTTTGTATTGCAAATGAACTCTGTTTTAAATTCCTGTTATTTCAAAACTATTCCTACCTACAAACTTAACTTGCCCATATCCAATGCAGATAGGTAAATTTCAGTTTTGTCAGATCTCAAAGAACTAGTCTCCAGATCTATGATCAGGTGATGTGATTTAACATTCTTAACGAAAATACTGCTCTATCTGTGATTAAATGATTAGATATAATATTTGTAAAGAAAATATCATTTTCAATTCATTTATCAATCTATTTTATATCTGCCTTTGTATTGCAAATGAACTCTGTTTTAAATTCCTGTTATTTCAAAACTATTCCTACCTACAAACTTAACTTGCCCATATCCAATGCAGATAGGTAAATTTCAGTTTTGTCAGATCTCAAAGAACTAGTCACCAGATCTATGATCAGGTGATGTGATTTAACATTCTTAACGAAAATACTGCTCTATCTGTGATTAAATGATTAGATATAATATTTGTAAAGAAAATATCATTTTCAATTCATTTATCAATCTTATTTTATATCTGCCTTTGTATTGCAAATGAACTCTGTTTTAAATTCCTGTTATTTCAAAACTATTCCTACCTACAAACTTAACTTGCCCATATCCAATGCAGATAGGTAAATTTCAGTTTTGTCAGATCTCAAAGAACTAGTCTCCAGATCTATGATCACGTGATGTGATTTAACATTCTTAACGAAAATACTGCTCTATCTGTGATTAAATGATTAGATATAATATTTGTAAAGAAAATATCATTTTCAATTCATTTATCAATCTATTTTATATCTGCCTTTGTATTGCAAATGAACTCTGTTTTAAATTCCTGTTATTTCAAAACTATTCCTACCTACAAACTTAACTTGCCCATATCCAATGCAGATAGGTAAATTTCAGTTTTGTCAGATCTCAAAGAACTAGTCTCCAGATCTATGATCACGTGATGTGATATAACATTCTTAACGAAAATACTGCTCTATCTGTGATTAAATGATTAGATATAATATTTGTAAAGAAAATATCATTTTCAATTCATTTATCAATCTATTATTTTATATCTGCCTTTGTATTGCAAATGAACTCTGTTTTAAATTCCTGTTATTTCAAAACTATTCCTACCTACAAACTTAACTTGCCCATATCCAATGCAGATAGGTAAATTTCAGTTTTGTCAGATCTCAAAGAACTAGTCTCCAGATCTATGATCACGTGATGTGATTTAACATTCTTAACGAAAATACTGCTCTATCTGTGATTAAATGATTAGATATAATATTTGTAAAGAAAATATCATTTTCAATTCATTTATCAATCTATTTTATATCTGCCTTTGTATTGCAAATGAACTCTGTTTTAAATTCCTGTTATTTCAAAACTATTCCTACCTACAAACTTAACTTGCCCATATCCAATGCAGATAGGTAAATTTCAGTTTTGTCAGATCTCAAAGAACTAGTCACCAGATCTATGATCAGGTGATGTGATATAACATTCTTAACGAAAATACTGCTCTATCTGTGATTAAATGATTAGATATAATATTTGTAAAGAAAATATCATTTTCAATTCATTTATCAATCTATTTTATATCAGCCTTTGTATTGCAAATGAACTCTGTTTTAAATTCCTGTTATTTCAAAACTATTCCTACCTACAAACTTAACTTGCCCATATCCAATGCAGATAGGTAAATTTCAGTTTTGTCAGATCTCAAAAGAACTAGTCTCCAGATCTATGATCAGGTGATGTGATTTAACATTCTTAACGAAAATACTGCTCTATCTGTGATTAAATGATTAGATATAATATTTGTAAAGAAAATATCATTTTCAATTCATTTATCAATCTATTTTATATCTGCCTTTTGTATTGCAAATGAACTCTGTTTTAAATTCCTGTTATTTCAAAACTATTCCTACCTACAAACTTAACTTGCCCATATCCAATGCAGATAGGTAAATTTCAGTTTTGTCAGATCTCAAAGAACTAGTCACCAGATCTATGATCAGGTGATGTGATTTAACATTCTTAACGAAAATACTGCTCTATCTGTGATTAAATGATTAGATATAATATTTGTAAAGAAAATATCATTTTCAATTCATTTATCAATCTATTTTATATCTGCCTTTGTATTGCAAATGAACTCTGTTTTAAATTCCTGTTATTTCAAAACTATTCCTACCTACAAATTTAACTTGCCCATATCCAATGCAGATAGGTAAATTTCAGTTTTGTCAGATCTCAAAGAAGTAGTCACCAGATCTATGATCAGGTGATGTGATTTAACATTTTTAACGGAAATATTATATGCAATTTATTTATCAATTTACTTTATACCTGCATTCATAATGCAAATGAAATCAAAATTAAATCTACCAACAGAATTAAGTTGCCCATATCCTGATGTGTTTTTAATATTTTAAACAAAACATTTCAATTTATTATTGATTTGAATGCTTTTCCACAAATTGTCTTGTTAAAACTATTTTTGTAAGAAAATAAATTAATTATTTAAAAATAAATTTAAAAACTTTACGTTGAACAAAAACTAAATTGGTGCTTAATTTACCAATTTTTATTCTTCAGCGTTATATTTACTACAACAACATTTTATTTCATCATAAATCTTTACCTTTTTAAGGTGTAAGTGTTTTTTTTTTAAACAAATGTTTTTCCCTTTTATTACGATGCCAATTAATGTATATATTTGTTTATTTTTTTTTCAGTATGCCTCAATTAATTTTGGTGTACGATGAAAAAAAAATATTATTTTCTTTTCTCTTCAATATTTCTTTTATTTTTTATTATGAAATCAGTGATCTTAGGTAACGAATAAAAAATTCAAAGGAAACATAATCAACAAAAAAACTATAAATAAATAAAATAAAATAAAAAAGACGTGGAAAAGTCTTTGTTATTAAAAACCTTTTAATAGTCTGTCAAAAATTTTTACTTTTAAACAAGGCTATTAATAATTAAAAAAGAAGATGCAAAATTTAAAAAAAAAAAAATTAGTTATGCATTATAAAATTATTTTTAATCTAATTGTTTACAGTAAATAAAATATTTATTGTCCTATGTATTTTAATGTATTTCATCGTTTTGTCATAAAGTATAAAAAACACTACCAACACATATTTTAGGTTAATATATTATTGCCGGTTCGAGCGAGCCCCGCGTTGTGCACCAGGTTGTAGTGCTGTGGGTTGCAGCAACTTGATTGTAACTGAGTGTGGTTGAGACCACATAGCCACAGGTTTTGAGACCACATAGCTTTATTTACACAACGCACAAACACCACACATAAAACAATTCAAATATGCTATATTTAGCCCATTCAAAGACAAATTGATAGATTCGTGTAAGGATTCCAATGAATAAGTCGAAACTAGATACTCAGGTTTGCGCGAAACATACTACTTCTCTGGGTGAGAGAGTAACAAATACGCAGGGTTGGGCTAAATATATCTCCCCTCGGGATCAGAGACTGTAAATAAACGCTTCTCAACACAGTTCGTGATTGCGATATACTAAATGTTTCTCAGCGGCAGCGCCAGTTGCTTATATACTTCCTCTCGGGCGAGAGTCTGGAGACCTACTGACCATTTCTCCTGAACGAGTTTTAGAAAGGGGCGTCGTTGCGTTGCGTGAGGAAACACGGTTACACTAAATAAATATTTTAACATCCAGAGTAGGCGATTGAAAGACCATGTTTCTTTATGCTTTAATAACAAATTTTAGGTATAAAACTAACATGTAATCTAATATGAAAAATTGTTATACAGAATCTGTAATTTTGTCATCAATTAAATATGAGCAATAAATATTAAAATTAATATTTATTAGGGATGAAAACATAATAAATATGAAAAATAAACAACTATGTTTAACAACTATATTAATATGTTAAATGGTTTCATTTCCACTCATCTCTACATTTCACTACTATCTCTATAGCGTCCTGATGGCCAATTGGCTAGCACTCCGGCCTTTCGTTGTACTGTAGACTTCAGGTTCGAATCCTGGCGGTGGCATGGATGTTTGTTAGTGGTTCGGAATCCACGTTAAGCTGGAGGTCACGGACTGTTTAGCCTAAAGCGTGCACAAAATGACCGTAGAAAGACAAACCAAACAAAATCACCCATCTGTGGGTTGTTTTCGTAGAATACATCAGGGAGCAACGCAAAAAATCATTAATAATTAATTTTAACTAAATTTCATGATTTTATAATTTTCATTTTCATAATTAACTAATTAATTATTTTAGGTATGTTTAGCATAAAGTGAACACAGGATGACCGTAGAGTGACAAACCAAACCAAACCTACCATCACTATACTTTAAATAAATGTTTTTTATTATAAAAATTTACGTGCATAGTTTGAAACATTTTCACATAAGATCAAATAAATATTCATTTAAAGTAATTTTTAATATGATATATCTTCTATTATTTATCTGCTCAGTTTTATTTTTTTCGTACAAGAAGTTATTCATGTGATATTTAAGACTTGGAATTGAATTCTCTTACCATATAATTTTTTGCAATACTTTTATTATTAGTGAATGAAAACTTTCAATATCTTTCTCAACGTAAAGTTTTAATTCCTTAACATTAGTGACTACCCTTTAAAAAATGAAAAACAAAATATGGGAACAATTATCCACCACTTGGGTGCAATTAGGCGATAAGTAGTATCATATACGACTCTTCCTTTTTATACACGACTGCAGTTATCGAAGATAGCATTTAGGATTTAACGACTTCTTAATTTTTGGCAAATTCTTTTAATGTTTACTGAACCTTAATCTACTTTAAATGATTTGGTGCTTCAAATGATGATTTTTTCCACTTCTCTGACTAGAACTTTTAACACTTAAATTAGATTTCGGCCATCATCTGTAAAAGAAATACTGGATTAAAAGCATTCGAGTGAAATTTATGAACTCAGTGGATGTAATTAATTAGTTGTAATAAATCGTAAGTTAAAAAGTCGGCTTAAAATGGATTAAAATTCTGATAATTAATTTAAGACAAGCATTGTTTTTGAATCGAAAAGAAAGCATTATTAATTTATGTTTAGCTATATATCGATGGGTCATTACAAAAAAATAGTTTAAAAATAAATTAAATATTATTAATTAAAAATATAGAGAGAGCGCGAAATATATTTCCTTTCAAGGTGAGAGTCTGTTAGCCAACTGGTCACTTCTCCTGAACGCCACAGGGGTGATCTTGCCAGTGGATAGGAGGAAGCGTGATTACAGTTTTAAAAGTGAAGATAGCATTATTAATTTTTTTTTTTGCACATCGATGGCCCATTTTGTATAATACAAATAATAATTGTAAACGTAAAGAAAACATTATTAATTTTTCTTTTGCTGCAAATCGATAGGCCTTTTATGTTTATTACAATAATAATTTTAAAAATAAAGAAACATTATTAATTTACTTTTTGATTCACATCTATTTATATACTCTATATACTATACTGTTAATATCGACTGCATCTATATTACAAACAATATTTTTAAATGTAACGGAAAAACTGTTCATGTTTTTGTTATATATTGTTGGGCCCGTTATTATACTACGAACAAAAAGCTTTAAAAATGAGGAAAAGTTCAGACATACTTAGGAAAATATAAGTCAATTTTTTTCTTTGCTGTAAATTGGTGGGCTCTTTAACAGTCAACCGATGGGTTAAAAAAAAGGCGGACTTTGCCTTACAACAGAATTTTTACAATCTTCATCGAAACCATGAGCAGTATCTTGTTAACACTTAGAATTACTGCACCATGTTAATAATTAGAATTGTTACACTATATTAATAGGCACCTTCATGAACAGAATTGTTACCCCATGTTAACACTTAAAATTGTTAAACCATGTTAACACTTAGAATTGTTACACCATGTAAACACTTAGAATTGTTATACCATGTTACATCATGTTAATACTTAGAATTGCATTTAAAATTATATAATTTAATACAAAATTACAAAATAAAATTGTATTACAGCATATAACTTGTCCTAATGAAATCAAATTAAATTATTAATTATTTATGGTTGAAACTCACAATATATACAACTTAAAAATATCTCTAAATCAAAATTAGCAAAAGTCAATGTATTTAAAATTTAATGTCGTCAAAATTTAACATTTGCCAATTGCAGAATTAAAAATATTGTCATTATTTTGATGTATACCATTAATAACTTTTCCGATCATTAGCCTATTTGCATTATGCCCATTCCAAAATTATTGCAACACTGCGCTCCATTGGGAAAGATTTAATTACCGCATTGGAGTTTAATGCAATCATAACATGAACGCAATTACGTTTGAAAGTTATCTCTCCAAACATTGCTTAATTTCCGGGATCTTTTATGACTTTAAGTGTTTAATGTAATCAACGATAGGGGGTCTGTTTGTGTGACGTGTATTGTGTTTGATGAAGCTAATAAGGCATATCTGCGAAATTGGATATTGGTCATATAATATGAAACTAATAAATATAATTTAATTCCACGTAAAGATGCGCTATTTGTAATATACTACTGAGAAATACGATAATTCATATATATAGAGAGAGAGGGAAGAATTTAATATATACACTCATGTCCATAAATTAAGGATAATTCAGAATCACACAGAAATTGAACTCTAAAATAAAAATTTCACCTGTAGAATTATCACACACATCTTGAAGAAGAATATGCAAATTACAGGAAACCACCAGATGGCGCGGATAGTACGTCACAATGACAAGAGTGTAAGAAAAGGGGTATATAAGGAATGGTGGCAAAGAAGTAAAATTGTTCACAAGCACTTTAAAAGCCTTTCAGTGCAATAACCGCATAGTTATGACACGAAGCATTTGGATGATTTTTTACGCGGTAGAATTATCGGACGACTGGAATGTGGACGTACCCAGCTGGAAGTATCCGAGGAACTTGGAATCGCCCAGAGTGTATTCTCCAGGCTTTGGCAACGATTCCAAGATGATGTTAATGTGAGTAGATGTTACAGCCGAGTTACAACGCCGAATGAGGACATGTATTTAGCAGTTACTGCCAAAAGAAATAAACGGAGCACAGCATCAGACCTGTCTCGTCAGCTCTGTCCAGCTACCGGTACGACAGTTTCAAGGCAGATCGTGTACAGACGCTTAGGGCACATTGGTCTATGCTCGTAGACCTGTCAGATGTGTTCCACTTACCGCAACTCACTGTCGCCTGCGATTAACCTGGAGTAGAGAGCATGCATTGTGGACACCGCAACAGTGGTCTTGTGTGATATTTTCCGACGAGTCCAGGTTTAGTTTGCAGGTCTGATTCTCGACGGACTTTCATATGGAGAGCGTCAGGTACCCGTTCCACCAAGAGAACACCATTGAACGACACCGTTACGGTGGTGCAGGATGGCTCGTTTGGGGAGGAATTTTCTTGGTTCCAGAACTGACTTGCATGTTCTGAGTGTAACGATGACAGGCCACATCTATCGGGATGCCATCCTGGAACAACATGTACGTTTGTTTCGGGGCGCCATGGGTGCTGAATTTCTGTTTATGGATGACAACGCCCGTCCTCACCGTTCAAACATTGTAGACGCATACATACTCCCCAGCATACTCACCGGACTTGAATCCAATAGAGCATGTGTGGGATATGCTTGGCCGACGAATTGCAGCCCGTCAACCCCTCCCACCTGTCAACCGGAACTTCGAAGGGCATTGCTTGATGAGTGGTGTAATATTCCCCAAGATCAGATTGATAATTTGATACCCAGCATGCCTAGGCGTTGTAAGGCCTGTATTGCATCGTCCGGGAGACACTCCATATTAACCATCGTACTAACCATGTTATACTGTTTTTTGTAAATAGGTTGTTTCTTGAAATTTGCTCCAGGAGTAAAAATCGCAATTTTTATTAATTATGTCAAACATATAGCATCTTTTTGCTGTTTACCTTTTGTTTAATAAATAGACTTTACAAATAAGTCAAATTTGTTTTGCTTCTGTCTCTCTCTTTGCCTGAACTTCATTATCCTTAATTTATGGACATGAGTGTACTTACAGTTCCTTTCACTTTTATTATATGACTTAAAAGACTGATTTTAAATTAAATAAAAATCAGAGATTAAAATTTTATTAATTATTGTTTATGTTTTTAAGAATAGAAGCTTTAAATGTAGCAGTTAGATGTAGATTTTAAGTTCGAGATTTTCTTCTAAATGCTAATTTTTTAATGTTTGAAATTTGTAATAAAATTTTGATTGTGCTATTTTTTTTTTATTATTTACTTATTCATAAGAAATATATGTTGTTGTTGCGAGAATTCCTCAATATTCTGCAGTGCGGGATGGACATCCCATGAGTAGTCTTCTCATAGATGTTGGGAGAGCGGCAGCTTCTGTTGTGATGGAGAACCCGCAGGTAGAAGATTGACTTGGCTCCGAGTAGCTGAGCGGCCTGATGGCCAAGTGGCAAGCGCTCTGGCGTTGGTAACTCAGGCTTCACGTTCGAATCCTGGCTGGGGAAAGGATGTTTGTTACGGGTTTGGAATCAACTTTAAGCTGTAGGTCTGTGTCTGTTTAGCGCTCGTGTGCAAAAAATGACTGTAGAACGACAAACCAAACAGAATCGCTGTAGAAGGAGCACAGTGGAACTTTTGAGTGGACTACTCCACATTTGCGTATCGTATGGGAGAAAACCCAGAAAACTCCGCCAGGTAGTCTGTCTAGCGCGGCAAGATGCTGAGCATCTCAAATGCCACCGAGTCTCCTGGTTTTGAAACAGAGTCTACAACAAAGCCGCCAGTCGCCATATTTAATCATTAATATATTCTCCATCATTTTTTTGCGGCATTTAACCATATTTTGGAAACTTTTTTGATTACATAGTGGAAGAGCGTTTTTGGTTATGCAGCAAAATACTCATTTAAATAATTTTCGATCTCCTATTTATTACTGAAAATTTCTCCATGAAGAAAATGTTGCAAGGATCTAAACAAAAAAAAATAATCTGACGGGGGTATGTCTGGACTGTTAGGTGGGTAGAAAGTCCCATCCCTATTGAGTAATGCAGGCCGTTTAGAGAGTAAATCTCGCTTTAAATTCTCTTATTGTCGACAGTAGATGTCTGAAGTGATAGCTTGTTATTGCCAAGCAATTCAAATAGACCACCCTTTTCATATGCAAAGCAAAAACTTCCTTGGATACAATCCTGGTTTGCAGTGGGAACGGAATTTTCTTTTGGGCTTAACCATTGCCTTTTTTGAGTAGCATTTGCATATAGCATCCATAAAGTTTTCATCTCTATTATTTCCTTTTCATCTCCAGTCACTATATGTTTTTAAAAAAAAGATTAATTTTATTTCTTGTGATTTAGAAAACATTTACTCCTTGTTCAAGGTTTTAAGCTGTAAGCTCATGTTGGACCCAAACATCAGCTCGATCAAAAATCTTTATTTTTTTTTATTATTAGGTGCTGCACTATTTTAAGCTGTAATCTCATATTGGATCCAAACACCAACTCGAGAAAACTTTATTTTTATTATTGCATTATTTTTGTGCACTATTTTTGCACTATTTTTGCACTATTTTTTGCATTATATTTTTGTACTATTGCATTATTAACTATTGCACTATTTTTGTGCACAATGGTGTCTGTCAGTTAGTTCTCTAAGGAGTTCTGAATTCTACAAATGTTTTCAATTTTTCATTATCAACATTCATTGAGTGATCACTTCTCTGTGCATCTCAAGACTAAAATTCCCTTTCCTGAATTTTTTTAAACCAATATTAATATTGACTTCCACTTATAGATCTTAAACTCAACAAATGTTTCGAGTTGCTTCTGCAACATTTTTATGGAGTCTAACCTCAAAAGGCATGATAGGGGAAAAAAGTAAGACCAATTATTTTTTTTTTTCAAAAACTCTTTATTTATTCATCCAAATTTATTTCATCGCCTTCAAAATAATCCCCTCCGGACACAATTCACTTCTGCCAACTTTTTTTCCAATCATCAATGCATGCTAAAAAGTCATCGACAAGGATGGTCTTCAAAGCGCACGCCGATTCACGTCGAATCTCTTCAATCGACTCACAACAGTGTCCTTGAGTGGTCTTTTGAGTTTGGGAATAGCCAGAAGTCGCCCGGTGTGAATACGGTGGTTGTGGAATGATATAGGTTTTTGGCGAAAAAAATTACGAAGAATCAATGCTGTGTGAGCTAGCGCATTCAGTGTTTTCGGTACCAATCGAGATTTGACGTGCTTGGGACCCAAAATGGAATTGACCGATCTTTTTGAAGTTCCAACATCCTCAGCAAGGTCTCTAATTGTAAATAGACGGTTTGCAAGTACCAAATATTTAATTTTTTGAATGTGTTCTTCGTCGATTGAGGTTGATGGTCGACCAGAGGACTCTTCGTCTTCAACGCGTTATGTGCTTTCTTCGAACTGTTTATGCCATTTCTAAACTTTTCTTTCAGATAAAGGAATGCTCCCCGAATGCCTTCTGCAACATTCTGTACGTTTCCGCAAACAAAATGCAATGTAAGTTCTTTGCTCAATTAATTCAGACATTTTAAAAATTGCCAGAATCAGTTTTAGCGTCTCACAAAGCCAAGCGTAATTCAAACACTAATGAATAGTTTGTCGTTAAATTTCATACAGATGTCAAGGACAGTGCCAGCAAATAAAAAGAGAAAAAAAAATAAAATTTCATAAGCCCTGGGAGTTTTAAATTGAAAATTGTTTTTACCTTTTGCACACAATAGTATCTGTATGGAATTTATTTTTCCGGTTTCTTTCATCATGTGGTATAACTTACCTTTATGCTTTCAAATTGAATTTTATTATTTCATTTCGATTGTTGAACATAACAACACATTTTGAAAGAGAATGCATTTAGATATAATGTATATGTCGTAACATTTTTTAATTTAGTTTGAATTTATTCTATTGTGTATTCTATTGAATTTATTTGATATTTGTTAACGCCACTTACCAACAAACTTTCCTCAACGGGTTTAATAGTGGAGTTTTCTAAATGAATCACTATTTTTTATTCAAAAATTATCCATTATTCTTAATTGGAATTATTGAGAATTTGATTCAGACAATTCTTAGCAGCCATTTTAATATTATGTAAAAAGAAACAAACATATAAAAAGAAAATTTTAGCATTACATGATAAAATCCTAAGCAAAAAAATAAGTTTTAATATTTATAGCAGAGAGACTTGTTAAAATTTGGACCACCTATACACATTTTAACCTGGTGGCAGTCAGGACACAAATTAAATCGTCTGCGTAGATAAAATTCTGCATCAAATTAACTAATTAATTATAAAGGGTTTGTTGTATTAGCCAGCAGTAAAGAAACCCAGGAAATAAAATATTTTTCTAACATTTGAAAGTTTACTTTTCATTAAATTAATGATAAATCATGTTCTCATTTTTTATTCTTTCATTAAAATCTGGACATTTTTTTAAAAAAGTATAATTTATATTTTTAAATAAAATGGGTGCATTATAAGGCAAGCTGCGTTCTGTGTATAATGATTTCACACCTGAACTGTTACAGTTCAAACTTGATCCTTTAAAACCAAAATGCGTTAGACTTGTTTTAATTTGTCCACAAAATTAATTATATCTAGCTTTACCTCTGGATGATTCTGGTCGGAATTTTTTCATTGAGTAAAACTTTTCTATAGGTGTATTTAGTACTAAATATCACTGGAATTTCTAAATAATCATTTTCTTCATGTTCAGTTAAGAGAATTTCAAAGTTTCCACACAAAAAAAAAAAATAGTCTATTATATTTGAATACAATTTCGGGATTTTTTTATATTTATGCTATGCTGATGGATTGGAAGTCTATTATCGTCTATAAGTTTCTTCCTTATATTTGCACTTGCTAAAAATGATATTGAAATCACATTTCGAACTTCCTTCTTTGATTTCTCAGTTCTAGCATTTTGTTTATAATTCAAAAGCAGTCTTTTGTTCACTTTACACAATCTCTGAATAGCAAACTTTGGGAAGCAAAATAGTGGATTTTTTTTTTTTTTACATTAAAGCCATAAATCCAAATTTTCTTTGTCATCATTCATAATTAGAGCTTCGAATATATTTATTTGTATTGCTCAGTTATGACTGATGTGTTCTAACGATAATAGTCGAACGGTTTCTTCTTTTACTGAAACTTTCTCTTTAAGAGACAACTGGGATGATTCACTGTAGATGTTCACGTACAATGCCATAACTTAATTCTTGAAGATAAAAGATTGAGATAAGTGAGAGCATGATTAAAAGTAACAAAGCGTGTTAATTATGGTCTTCAACACGCACGCTGAGTCAAGAAAGGGACACTGCTTTATACAGCAGGGTTGATACTGTCTTTCATACAGCTTCTTCTCGGACGACTGCCAAGCACAGTATCGCTGGAACTATGAAATGTGTAGTTATATGTAAGAATTTTAAAAGAAATTACGAACTAAAAAAGAGGACTACTAATATTAAACTTGAAGATTATGTATTGTAAAGGACTTCAACGCAACACATGTTAAATCAAAAAGGGACACTGCTTTATACAACAGGGTTGGCACTGCTTCTCATGCAACTTCTTTTCTCGGACGACAGCCATGCACCATATCGCTGGAATTATGAAATGTCTAAAGTTTTTAAAAGAATTACGAACTAGAAGATGGCTACTAATAATAAACTTAAAGAATACGTAATGTACCAGTATATAGAATACATAAAAGTAAAACATTTCATTATATTGATAATATCAAGTAACAATAGGGTAGCTATGCAATTATTCAGTGATGATGTCACTGCCACTGATACATCTTGTCCACCAATCTACATTGCTTAGGTGGAAATATTAAAAGCGGTCCTTGTGGATAATTTCCGTGAACTTATTATATGTTAAAAGATATTATACAATCACAAAATAATAATTATTTACGGAAAAATTATAAAGGGTTTCTAGTTTCTAGGGTTTCGCCTATGCATTAATTACAAAAAATAAATATCATCAGGAAGTCAGTACTCGTCTTCCTCTGGTGGTCACTTCGTGTGGTAAAAGTGAAGCACAATTTTTCCAGTATTGTAAAAAAAAAAGAGGGGCTGACGACAGAGTGACTAGAGCTGGATGCCACAGGTCTCGGGTTCGAGACCCTGCGGTGCAATGGATGTTTGTAGTGGTTCGGAATCCACTTTAAAACTTCGCTACAGAGCTTTGGGTGTAGGGCGGACAATCATAAGCAAAAAGAAAAAATCTCTCGTCTCGAAATCTGCCAGTAGCCAGACGGCCTTGCACACCATGGGGCTGTTACGCAACTGATGATAATGAGGAGATGATAAGGAAAAACATAAGCAAATTTAAAATTTTAAAAATTCAAGAAAGCTTATAGGCAAGTATTAAGACATCTTAAAATAAAATATTCCGCAGAAAATCCATTGAAAAACACAATTTATCCTGTTAACCTTATATAAAGCAAATTAGTATCTTTATGTCACTCATTTTGCAAATTAATAAATAAATTAATTTAAATAAATATCTATTATGTTAGCTTTATATAAACTAAATTAATATGAAAATTATATACAATGTTATCTTTTTTGCAAGAATTGGTCTTATAGACTAGAATCCTCTGCTATACAACAATAAATTATACTTACAGTATATAATACGGCAATTATTATTATGTTTAGGTGAAATCTCTTCTTACACCCTTATCCATTATTAGCGAATACGAACTGCAGATTAATGTACCACTCGTGCCTTAAGCTTGACACCTTACGCTTTGCACGCTGATTAATTGATTGTCTGCATTAATATGTGATTATAAGCATTCCGGGATAAAATATTTAACCAACTAGGCGATAGAAGAATATTTTTGGTAATCCGATCCATTGGCGATTTTTTTTTTTTCCAGGCTCATTTCATGGGAACATAAGTTTTATTAACTATAAGTATTACGAAGTGATATATGAATTGCACTAGAACTTTATATTATCCTTCATTGATATTTATGAGCATTAGAAGTAAACTTCGTTATAATATAATAAAAAGAAAAGAAGATTTTCTGGATTTTCCCAAGAAGTTCAAAACATATCTTATTTATGCTAATTAACTAGACTAAGACATCTGTCTTAGAATTCTAACTTTCTTGAATTTTATTTCTCTATATTTTATGTGCTGCAAAATTCTAACATGGCTATACCATTTAAAATTTTCGGAAACCATGATCAGTTTATAATGCTAGACGTTAAAAATATCGATGTTTCTAGGCACATTTGAACTTATATAAAACTTTAAATAAAAATTATCTCTTCTTCAATCGATGCATAATTTTCACTTAAGTCATCGCAATTCGAAAACACCCTAACCTCAGAAGCGGTATGTGTAGAATACACGCTTTCCAACCCATTTTCTGAAGTTTATTGTTATTGACTATTGAACACTTTGGTCTAGGGTCATTCTACAATGGCATATATGTAGCAGATTCAGTATATTGAAAGTTTGCTACACGTCATGCATAATTTGTTAATACAATTTTGAAAACACTTTCACAGTTTGTCATCTTTAAGTTCCGTTTCGATCTCCATTTTTTTTCAAATCAAATTAAATAACTTTTGGTTTCCAATGGATATCGTGTACATCCCCTGACGTAAACAAGGACACATTTAGAATCAGGCTTTTTACGAGTTTGGAAACTCAAAGCACTATGTATCAATATATAGAAACTTAAGGAAAAATTGAGAAAATTTAGATGAAGCATAGACGTAGGAAAGTTTTAAGGAACTTGGTGAGATTCAAACCACACAACTTAATGAATTTGTTACATTAGGTAACTTGATGCAACCAGGTCCTCCTAATTCATGGCAGAGTGCAATGTGTGCTTTCTAGTCACTGTGCAATAGTAACCTGTATAACTAGAGTGCAAGAAGGTTCAAATAAGAATTCTCTGGTGATGTCAATACCAAAATGCTTTCAGAAACTCTGGAGACTGATATGACTGCAATAACGTAACACTTAATTTACAAGTTCTCAAACAGGTCAATGTAGGCTCTTTCTGTGGAACATAAAGTTATAAGACATTAGTGGAACATAAAACTATTGCAAGGCATGCAACTAGGACAACATAGGTTTGAATCCCTACTGGCATGCATTGCAGTTACTTTTCTTTCTTTTCACCATGCCTCACTCCCCCTACTTAGGGCTATATAGCCCCTTACCAGTTAGAAAAGTGAAACTAGAACATTGATGAGCCTCATGCACATCATCAACAGCCCACCGATGGTTGTTGAGGAAAGGGACACTGCTTTTACCATGAGTACCTTTAGGGATAACTGTCCCGTATTTTGTGTGTTAGATGGAAGTAAACAAGGAAAATACCCACTAGACAGCCTTTTCATAGGTCAAGATATTTTACACATGTTGCTCTAACAAGTGACGGTGTGATGTAACACTGACTACAACAATGTCGCCAACGGATTTTGAACGTTACATTTTCTTCGCGCACGTTTCCACTGTGACATGAGTGGGGTGCATTGCAGGTACTACTATCAAATAGGAATGAAATATATGATGCTATTTACAACGTGGATAAGTATTGCAAAAATGTGCACACACCCCTAAATGTCGGTCAGAGTGGTAATAATCCTATTCTTTTGTACGTTATTTGTGGAATACTTCTTAAATTTAGAAATTCATGAATAATGCTTTATCAGGTCCAAAAAATTTAATTTTTTTATAATTACCTAGCAATAATACGATTAATCAAATGAGCAATAGTACACACCGAAAATTTACTCTTTTTTATTTGTTATCCGAAAACTTTCAAATGTGCTAATTTTTACCTTATCCTATGTGCTATTTTTACCTTTTTTTACTGTTTATCTCTATGAAATAACCCACTTATGCCTCTTTAGAAATCTATGTTCTCTAAAAATTAAACAATTAATTTGATGTGACTTACGTAAAGATAAACAAGTTACTTTTCATTGAGTAAAGGAGTACTTAATTTATTCACTCGAGATAAGGTGTGTAAACAATCCGGTGTCATAATTTATTTTTCTTCGGGGGAACCCTATCTTTTTGGAAGAACAGAAAGAAGAAAACATTATCCAATAATTAACTAAGTACCGACGTGTTAGATAAATTGTCGATGAGGGGCACAGAGATTGTAAGCAAACATGGCGCAGAGCAATCTGAATTTCATAACGATGTTATACTTCAATTTATGGTATATAGTATTAAGTAGACGTCGAAGATATTTCAATAAGATAAACATTGTTGTGTTTAACTACCTGTTTTTATTAATTAAGGCATTAAATGAATTCCAAACACATCTACATAAATTTAATTAACCTTAACTAATTAAATTGTTAAAATCTGATTTAAAAAACATATTTTCATAGCTGCATATGCAGTGTTTGTCATAAACTTAAAGATGAAAATATATTATACACACAGAAAATATGACAGAACTGATTTTTAAATAAAATAGTTATGACTTAAAAACAATGAATCTGTGGGGCAACTACTTACTATAAAACCCATCAGCAATAAAATCATTATACGCATACAATGAGAATTTAGTTAACATTTTATTCTATGGAGCAAAGTTGTTTTTGTAAATAAACTTTATGTAGCTATTCTAAAAAAAATAGAAGTCAAAAATCCTCCAAGAGGCTGTTGTCAATTTTAGATTAAGAACTGGACACAACTGCCTGGGCGACCTTCTGGCCAAAATAGAGATTTTGAACTCTGATATATGTATTTTATGTGAGACACAGAAAATGAATAAGGTCCATCAACTTGTTTGCACGGGACTGGACTCTAGCTTACAACAGAATGGTGATTTATGTACCCTTTATTGGCGAGCCAGAGAAAACATGTGCTGGTCACACGAATTTGTATTAGGTACTTCTAGATTTTTAATATTTTTTTCCTTAAAACATTTAACCTTTGGTCGTTTTTGTAAAAAAATGTTCTGGTCTTTCTCTCTTTGTAATTTTAATTTCTTTTGTTTGTGTATGGTAAACGGTCAAATTTATATAGATTGAGTTCAGTAAAGCCATAGGTAACAAAGTTAAAATTATTCTCATTATTATTGTGATTATATAAAATAAATGTCATCAAATATTGCATATTTTTAGAAAATTCAGAAATTATCTGAATGTGGGAAGTTATCTGTGTGTTGGAAGTTACTCGTATCTGCTATATGATTATTCTTATGCATAATATATTTCTTATAATCTCATCCAGTAATTGTTAATTTATCCATTAAAATACTATAAGAATGTGACAAATAATTCGCCTGCCCATTATGTATGGGCATTATTATTTGTTATATAGTTTTTTATGCTCGTGAAATAGTTTCTGTTATAAGAAAAGATCTAAGCATACATAATTAATAAAATATGCATTACTTGCTTTTATTTATCCATTATTTAAAAAAATCGTCTCTGAAGAGAATGTGCAATAATTTTTCGGACATCAAAAGTATGAATCATTGTAAATCGAGATAACAACTATTAAAAACTCTTTTTATTGATTTGTTCCAATAAAATTTATGAGAATAATAATATAAAAAAGGAATAATAAAATAAATCAGAGAAAAATACTTTGCTCTCGAATTGTCATAAACTGATTTTATAGATAAACACTACATTCATAACATTATATTACTTCCAATAATCATTTACTTCGATGCTTTTTTTTATGAAATATTACTTAAAAGATTCCCATAAACAAAAAAATACAAACAATCAAATTTGTTGAAATGTTTAAGACGCGAAAGCTTTTCTATAAAAACTATAATACAAATATAAATTAAAGCGTTTTCAATACACAAATAAGAATTACATAAGCGTCTAAATATACAAATACATATTACATAAGCATTCAAAAAGTAAATTATTTATTTGCTTTGAAATGATTGTACGTGACATTGAAAAATATTTATTAGTCGACAAATAAGTGTTTTTATAATCAAAACTCAATTTTAAAGCTGCATACTATAATAATAAAGCTGAACAATAAATGGGTATATCAACCAATGAAGGAATTCGATCTCTTTTACAATATTCCTTGTGAAATTTACTCTTTAAAAAGGGGATAGCCGAGAACTCTATCTCAGATATCCACACAATTTAAATGGAATTTTTATTACATTTAGAGAGCACAATCAAATCGATATATAATTTGTGAAGCGAATAATGGAAATTTCTCCCCTGGAGGATATATAAAGACTTCGATTTTCAATTTACATCAAGAAAAGTGAAATATTCTCGCACTGTGAAGTGGACTTTCACGTTTAAATGGTTTTTAAAGTCATTTTTTTAGTGGTATTCAAAGGTATTTTTAAAATTGCATATTAGAAAATATTTTATATAACTGGTTTTCGTTTTATTTTAATATTTTATGTGATGAGTAAATAACATTCGAAACTGAAGCTTCATCTGGTAGTTAAAGAGAATATTAAATTCGCTCCTTAGTTTATGAAGGCCATCTAAAAAGTTACGATATTTATTTAAAAAAAAAAATAAACGTTTTAAGTATATATGGAATGGAATCTGAAATAAATGCACTTTTTATTGGAAACTCAGTTTTATTGAATTTAATTGCAACTTTAAGATCTTTATTTCTTGGAATTTTATTTTGTATACGTTAAAATCCTAATTAATTCGATCTTCAACAAAATACTTATTATAAAGAACTCAATGGTCTTGTGAAAAATGAATAGTCTTTTGAAGGATTCTTTCGTTAAATGATATTGCGTTATTATCATGTAGTGTACATGGTGTTGTCCTGGTGTCAGGTGTACCAAAAGTTATAAAAATAAATATTTTTGGGATTCGCTAAACGTGACAATAATTTGTGTCTCAAAACGTAAATCTTTAAGGTGATAGAAACATATCAGGAAACTTTACAAAAATTCAAGTTTGTCAATTTTGGAATGAAATAATCATAAAGATAGGATTGTCACAAACGCACAGTAAGAAAATGCATTTTTTAATTGAACACACAATTTTTAGTCTCGGTAAGTCTACAAATTATATATATATATATCTTTTTCACATGTCATTGTATATCTTGCAACAAATCTTTGTGTTCTTTTTTATCTGCCATTGCAATTTTGTCATTCAATATTTAGATTATTATATTTGTTTGATGATTTTTTTTTTTGTTGCTGTAACTAATGTATATTTCGGATCTTGTACAATTTATTATTTTACATTATTTTTTTTTACAAGTTTGAATGTGAAACACTCCAGAATCTTTGTTTTTACGAATGCTACGATGATTTTTGTTATACATTTTACGTGTAGCGAATACCTATAGTAACTTTTGGCCTGCAAAATGGTCGTGTATTCCCCTCTTCGCTGTTCACCTTTGGTTTTTGTGTTCATATATATATCGTATTATAATATATTTATATATATATATATATATATATGGTGGGTCTAGATATATGACTGTTAAAAAAAATATAAATCTGTAAATAAAATATGATCATCACTTCTTATGAAATGAATGAAAATTTATACTTTATCATTCTCCCATAAACTTTTTACTAGCTACAAAGCAACTCAAATAATTTAACAAACTTAACAACATATTTTTTTTTTTGACTTTGTTATAATTAAGATTTTTTAATATAATTTAAATGCACAATTCATTAAAGTTAGTTACAGTTCATAATCAGTTTCGTGTTATCTTCATAAGCCCATTTACGACAATTTATAGTTCTACATAATGATAGTGTCTCATTAAAAATAACGATGTACAGATAAACTTTCTTTAAAGCACCGGATTTTCAAACATTTAAAACTTGGGGAAATGTCTTTCTTAATTACTTGTTTTTAACATTAAAAAAAAACAAATACATGGTACTCAATTCCTATGAAATACTGTTACTCATTATTTGAAATAAAGTGAAAATGTTTTTTTTTTTTAATCCTTGGTGCATGTGCTCAAAATCCTTTTAAACATACTGTGTAAGTGCTGTTTCTTCATATTAAGCCTTTCAATTTTGTTAACTGATTGCTGCGATAACTAATTGTGACACAATATTTTGTCATTTTTTCCTTCCATTTGATAGCAGATTTTCAAATGTTGTTACAATAAAATAACATCAAATAAAGCAGGTTTCAGATAAGAAAATAAATCAAGTATAATTTAAACGAAGAAAATATATTAATTATGTACTTAGCAAAAAAAAAAAAGAATGAATCTTATATTATTTTTTAATGATTTCTTCTTATGACTGGATATAAATAAGGACGTTCGCAAAATATGAATAATATATGAATGTATATTATTAAAAGGAACAAATTTGCTTTCTAAACAAATTTATTGAAATTATCAATATCGTGAGCAAATAATTATGAAATAAATGAGTTAAACATTGATAACATGTCTTTTCAAGCATTTGTGCCCTCTATTCTCAAAATTAACTGACATTAAAATCTGAAATTTGTCAATAATGAAGAATTAGAATGCGTTAAATTACATTATGTAAAAAATTAAAATAAATTAAAATTATGAACTACGAATATGATTAGTAACATATGTAGAAAGTCAAGATTTTTAACTTCTTCTCCTAATTCGGTCTCAAAATCAAGAATGTTAAAAATTTAAAAATATATATATATTAGAATTTGCAATCACTAGATAAAAAAAAATATGAATTGATAAAAAAACTTTTCTTTTTTTTTATTAAAACCACATAAAATCTAAATTGTTAAGTAACTGAAATATTTTCCATGAATATTAACAATAAAATTAATATAGGCAATTCTTTAAAAGTAATGCAATATTTTAATTAAGTTTTTAATAATTTGCAGTTATATTCCATTATAATAAAAATACTATTTGGAATCTTCCTTATTTTATTTTCTACGTCAAACTACAAACAAAAAAAATGTACCATGCTATACAGTTTTTTTATTTATTTAAATTATAGTTAAATATAGTAAAATTAAAAATTAAAGTAAAAAGCTGAAGTTAAAGTATAATAAAATTCTTATTGACTTTAATATTTTACAGCTTATAATTTTTATAATGCATTTTTCCAGCATCTATCAAATGAGTTATCAGGTCAACAAATTTTTAAAGTTTTCCTTTAACGTGTGACAAATATTTCTAATTTAACATAAAATTAACCCAAAATCAAACCTAATCCATTTTTATCTTTTAGGAACTTCTGCTTCACCACAAACCCTTTATATTGCCCGAAATTAGCATTCCTTCCATTTTTTTTTACATATCTCTATGCATGGAATACCTCTTGTATTTGTGGGAGGGGGGGGGCACGAAAGAAAACTTTGAAAAATTCCCAGTAAGCTGTCTATCGATAAAAAAATGAGTCACAAATTTCCATCGATTATCCTCATCTTTAAAAGTTTGACTGGAGTTTTCATCGTGGTAATATATGCCCAGAGATTATTAGTTTTAATCTCATATATATTTATCTTTCTCGTTTAAGGAAACTGTTCTCTAAAGCGGAATTGTCCGATTGTAGCCGCCTGGTGATAACGTGAGCAGTTGAAATGAATAGTGTCGTATTGTCGGAAAACTTAGCAGAGTGCCGTGGTGTAGAGTATAGAAGAAGCAAGAATCACTTTATTTAATTAATTTAAGAAAGTAAATTTTTATTAAATATATAAAAATAAAAGGTAAAACTTACAAAAACCATATTTTGGTTTTAACTTAAATATAATTAAATCATCTAACCTGCAACCAGCTATACAGACCTGTACCTTTTATTTTTCAATATGTATCACATACGTCCTGGATTTTTATATATCCGACGACATAACCAATCATAAGCATTTACATATTCCGTCTAACTTGGATGTAAACCAAGGTTAGAAAAATGTGCATGAATAAAGATTAGAGTTAATTTGCAAACACAAATGTGGTCCGAATTTGATTGGGTATGTGTTGCAGTCACTGCCTTCAAATGAAAAGACTTGATGATGGTCGTAAAAGATTTTCTAAAGTGTCGAAATGTTTTTTATGCAATAAAAAAACAAAAAATTTTAATCTAAATAAAATCTTTAAATCTATCAGATAAACGGCTACCAATATTCGTTGTTTTCTGCATCACATAAAAGTACATTTTACCGTCACATAAGTCCATTAAAAAATTTAAGCAGAAAACTTTTAAACAATAGCCAATTTAACCTAAAAACCCATTTAAACAATAATTCTTTTGACCTAGAAAAGCATTTTAAATCGTAAAACAAAATATCTTGCGGCATAAGCCATCTCTCTAGTCAAACAAGGTAGAACGGGCTGAAGACATACGTAGTACATTTGATATCACATAGCGAAAAATCAACGTGTCCAATGCTCTTGATTAAGCATTTAAGACTACCAAGAAATTGCATTGGTTGCATTGTGATATGAAGTGATGATCCAATTGCGTGAAAATAACAATGTCGAGAAGCTGATTTTCAAGTTCCATTATGCTTCAACTGCAGATTAATTGTTGCCATAAAACAAAGTGCCATTTCCTTGAAAGTTGGCAACATTCATCACCAGTGTCAAAACTGCTGTCACACTCACTAATTCAACAAAGCATTAATTTAATTAGCACACACAATTACAGAAGAAAAATGTTTCAGTTGCTATTTTTTGAATCCTGAGTACTTTTAAAAGGATTAAATGTGCATATTTTAGTGATGCAAAACTCTGCAACGTCTTGTGTATGTAATAATCATAACTATTTTTTTTTTTTATTTTCTGTCAATGAACTTTTGAACTTTTTTCCTGTCAATTAACTTCTGTCAATAAGACGTGACACGGGACTAACGCTCTGGCGGTCGGTGCCCGAGGTTTCGGGTTTGAGTCCCGGCTGTGCGATGGATCTTTGTAGTGGTTAGGAATTCCTTTAAACCATAGGTCTTGGTCTAATATTAATCTATAGAGTTGGACGTAGGTCTGACAAACCTAACTCGTCAAAAGTAAAACATCTCTTGTTTAGAAATCGGCCAGTAGGTAGAAGGTCTTGGCCCACCATGGAGCAGTTGTGCCAATGATGATGATTATGATGATAAGGGTACAAACTAAGTACCGGTTCATTAAATTTTTCAAAAAGTATTTTTTTAATAAAATCTATTCAGTGTTTTAGGTTTTCAGTCTTTTACTGTGCATTTACATACTTGTAAATATTTTTGTTTCAGATACTACGCCATAATTTACCCTCTGAGTGGACGCTGGACCAAGACGCGCGGCCGTCTAGTCGTGTTCATGATCTGGTTCTTCTCCCTCGGATTGTCCAGCTTCCAGCTGGTGCACGGAAAGGCTGAGAAGTTCGAGGTTGGAGGACAAGAGCTGTACGACTGCAATGAGATATGGGGAGAAGTGGAAGGGAAAAGTAAGTCCTCTATTGTTACAATTAAAAATATTTTCACTGGTTATAAAGAAATCTTTATTTCTTTATCAATTATCAGTGCTTGTTTTTAATAAACGTGCACAATGTAAAACGCTTTTTAGCAAGAAGGGATTATTTTATTGGTAATAGAATCATCTAATAAATAATATAAGCAAATAAAGCATTTTTTATACATGCATATAAGATAATATTAGAGTTTTTTAATGTGATTTATTCTAAAAGATATCATAATTTTTCTGTAGTACATTTGTGAGTATATAACATAATATATCTGAGAATTGTATCATGAATATAATAAATTAATGCGTTGTACTGCATAATGTTTATAATTTTATTTCAAAATTATCGTTTCGAAGTATTGTACGGGTATTATAATATTGCCTAAATGAATCAGTTTTCCACTTAAAGGTGAGATCACCTGTAGTATTTCACTCAGGAAAATGTACTAATTTTCGATATATTCGTAAGATTTATGTAAACAAATCCAACAGTACGCTTTACATTAAGAAACGCCTTGCTGAAAGAAGTTTTAAAAAGTCACTTCTATTTGGGTAACAGATGAGCACGTGAGAAATAATTCTAATGAAGAAGTTGAATATGTGACGCCTACAGCTTAAGAATATATACACTCAAGAGCCAAAACATTATGACCACCTGTCAATAACGAGTTGGCCCACCTTTCGCGCGCAACACAGCTTCAACACGCCTTGGCATGGATGCCACAAGTCCTTGGTAGATGGCCGGAGACAGATTGTACCAGATGTTTAAGCAACGGTCACGCAAATCCGAGATATTGCGAATTGGTGGTCTTTGAACTCTGAGCTGCCGTCCCAGGACATCCCAAATGTGTTCTATCGAATTGATATCCGGTGAGTTAGGCGGCCAGGACATTAACTGGAATTCAGCATCATGTTCCTGGAACCACTCCAACACAATTTTGGCCTTGTGACAAGGGGGCGTTGTCATGTTAGAACATTCCATTTCCAGCTGAAAAACAGAGGCCATGAAAGGGTGCAACTGGTTCGCAATGATGCTCAGATACCCTATAGCATTCATGGTCTGCTCTACCACAATCACGGGTCCCAGAGACACCCTAGAGAACGTCCCGTAAAGCATAATACCGCCACCACCGGCCTGTGTATGACCTACTGTACATTGAGGGAGCAACTGTTCGCCTGGAAGACGGCGTATCCTGTCACGGCCATCGGCGTGATGAATGACAAACCGTGATTCTTCTGACCAGGCAACTCTCTCCCACTGATCCATGGACCAGTCACGATGTTCCAGGCCCAGAGCAGGCGCAGTTGGCGATGACGCTTGGTCAGCAAAGGCACACGAGTGGGACGTTTGCTGCGTAGCCCCATATCCAACAGTGTCCGCTGAACAGAGTGTTCCGATACTAATCTACTTGGCTCTGCATTGTATTGGGCTGTCAGCTGAGCCACTGTCTGGCTCAGTTTTGCTTCACCACGCGAGACAGTCTCCGACAACCTTTTTCTTTGATAGCGTGTGGATGTCCAACACCATGTCGTCTACTGCTGGTTTCACCGTCATTCATCCACTTTGCATAAGTACTAACAACTGTAGATCGCGAACAACCCACGAGTCGTGCAGTTTCTGAAATACTTGTTCCGAGTCTTCGAGCCATTACAATCTGCCCTCTATCAAAGTCGCTTAGATCTGCAGCCTTTCCCATCACACACAGAAGTAAGTGAAAGAATGATTCTTCAGACTCTCCAGCAGCAGTTAAATACCACTTCCACCTGATCACGTGCCTTCCACGTAATCCAGGCGAGTTCATTGCAAAATGTAGGGTGGTCATAATGTTTTGGCTCTTCAGTGTATATATATATATATATATATCTAAATTATATATATATATATATATATATATATATATATATATATATATATATATATATTAAATATATATATATATATATAGTACAAATTAGGGCCTGGTACGTGTGGAATCTTAGTCCAGTGTTGTTTCATGGTAGAAATTGAAGTATTTCTTTAAATATTAATACGTTTAGCTGTCATATTTATTTAAAATTGAAAATTGGCAGCACGGCACAACATATTGCAATACATAACATGCAAAACAAAACATACTGTTAGTATATTTATAAAATCATCTTAAATCAAATTTTAATTTTAATAATTTGACCGACTCGGTTTCAAGCCTAGTGTTAATGTACGTGGTTACTGTTTAAAAGAGCTAAACCAAACCAAGTTCAAATCTAAATGGCTGTATCCGTACCAATATTTTAATAATTTGCTCGAAGCCTAGTGTTCACTACTTTCTGTTTAAAAGAGTTAAAGCGACTCCCATCGACAGCCATCGGCATTTTGGTGAGTTTTCTTGTTTTCTACACGCAAATATGAAACAGTTAACTCTAAAAGTCTCAACAAGACAATCAAGTTTCAATAGCCAAAAGGTTTTTAAAAAATGGAATTATCAAGCCATAATAGTCTAAATAAAAAATGTAAATCAAATAATTATTTATATAATACTCATAGATCTATAAATATACATATAAACAAGTTTAAATGGAGCATATTTAAATAGTATTTACTATTTTTATAATGAATTTATTTTAAAAAAAATAAAAAAATATGTGTGAAATATTGGGGAAAAAAAACAGCGAGAAGGATTAATATATTCCATGAATACTGTTTCCGTTCCGTGATTTTTCTTTATGAAAATAGATTTATTTGGCTAATAATCATATTGACTCGGATAAAAATAAGGATTCGAATAAGAGGAAATCTTTCTCTTGGGCTTCGTACTCGGAAGCGCGTGGAGATTAATCTTTCCTTCCGAAAACTGCTGAATTCCCTAAGCAAATCAACCTTTCAGACTAAAGTGATCCATCCAATCTCTTGGTGAATCATCAATTGTGAATGATTCCTACTCAAATAGGTACGAAAGGTAATTTCAAGAATAATGTTTTTGTGTTACGTTGGAGCATGGGAGAGATTTCTAGTAAAGGGCTTTTCACTATGTTAGAAGCCCTGACATTCTAATTTATCTATATGATAGAAATGTTGCAGAAGTGATAGTGTATAGCAGATTTAACATCACCAATTCGATAAAATGGCTACTTGCAGAGTGTTAAGGGTTGGTTTCCATTGTATCTCCTTGTATGTGTTTAATTCAATTGCATACATAGTACCCAAGGAATATTATTGCTAAGTCTAATCACTGATATTGAATAACTTTTGTTTCTATGAATAATTAAAAAAAAAGAGTTTTTTGTGATCCTTAAATTTGATCCATTTATCTGTTAACAACTGTTTTAAGGAACACCATTTTGATTTGATAATGTTATTCCCCTGTATTAAATGTCTTCCAGAAGATGAATGTAATAAGAAAGCATGGAATCTCTGTAATAAGAGCACATGGGAAATGATTCTAGAAATCCTAATATGCAGTTGTAAAACCGATATAAGATATTCATTTACAATTGCTTTCACTTCTATTCGTTTTTCAAAACAGTTCAAATTCTTACAACTCACTTACCATTAGGAAAATCAGACAAACATATACAGGATTTGCCAATAGTCTCCTTAAAACTTTTAAAGTTCATAAAAATTATGTATGCGTTATCGTATTATCTTTATTGTGATCGAAGTCAGCGATAGGGTGTGAACAGTTAATAAGTTTTTTGAAATCCATTATCTCTGATTTACAAAGGTTTCAATATGCGGAAGGGGAACCACTGTACATAATTGTTATTGTTTCAAAGAGATGGACAAACATGATACCACAGTAAAGTTGGGCAGCAGACACTTGTCGTGAAACTATTTGTATATATTTGGTTGCCATCCTAATTTAAATAAAAAAAAATTAAACTACCATATACAAAAGCCTTCTAAATTCGTGGCATGGATTTTGAGACAAACTGCATGCTCTTTTAATGATTTGCTAATTTTGGAGAATAAGTGATCATATGTGAATAGTAATTTTCTTATTACATTAGTGAGTTTTGGTATACTTTGTGCATCAGACAACAATAACCAAACGTTATTCTATTATTATTGGAATATTTTCTCCTAAATTTTTTTAAATTCACGAAATTCTAACCTATCCTCTGATATTTCCTTCCCTCCTATCATCTATCATTTGATATTTCTATATAGATATATCCTCTAATATTTCTATATTTCTTTCTTTCTCTGATATCCTTTTTTTTTTTATTATTATAATTATTGATTTATTTCACCGCGCTATCTTTAGTATACTTTGAACAATCTTCGGATGGTCGTATGTTTTGAGGATGAGTGGGTTATTGTCAGCAATTTTCAGGAATAACTGTTTCAAATTTTGTGTGGTTTGAAAATATTGTAATTCACTAATTTCAACAGTTTTAATGAATCAACAATGGGTGCTGCACACGTAGCTCCTAAGTGTCAATGTATTCTATCAATCGATTTAAATGTATTCTTTTGATCGATTCAATTGCAATCCATTGATCGATTCAATTGTAATCCATTGATCGATTGATCAATTCAACTGTATTCGATTCGGTTATGATCTACCTAAACCTAGATGTCCTCAAATGTTCGAACTTTTTCCTTTGAATCCTCTTTAAAAACAAAAAAATTTGCACTAACTTAATTCATTATTTAATGCTATAGTTTATTTTAGTATTTTATTGACTTTATTTCATATTAACAATATATAAATAACTGTTAGAAATTCAAAGAAGTTCAGAAGTTCCACAGTTCAGTTTTTAACTCAAAACTCATTGCTGTATGAGAGGCCTTGAATCTTTCTTTAGAACGGTATACCTGATATAGGGATTTTAACTAATAGCAAAAGTTATATCCAATTCCTGAGGGAATGGCCGCGCATTCTGGATATGTTGGGGCAGGATATCATTGCCAATTTGACTGCTTTGGCTCAGTGCGGCTCTACGAAATTGCTGATCTGCTTACCTGGAGGGTAGAGAAATTTTGCACTGCCATTTCTTCCGATCTAGGAGCTTCTGAGATACATTCCCCTATTCTGGACAAAGTAAATGCAGCTTGGAATATTCCACTCAACATGACTGGTATGTGGCCAAGTACATTGGATTGTTCTTGCAGGGCCTTTACCCAAGATTTGCTGAGATTGCTTTTATTTAGACTAAGGACTGGCCACATAATGAGTTTAACCTTCAAAGGAAATGTGAAAATGTATGCATATTGCCACTACTCTGCAATCATTTTCCCCCTCATATTATTGATTGTATTGGTGCCTTTGTGTGGCAGCTGTTGAATGAGAAAGAGATTGATTTGATTTATTAATGCGACTGGTCTTTTGGACCTGGTGTACGGGCATAAATCAAGGGGATAAGCAACAACAACAACATAAATTAAGATTTTTAGCTCAGAAATAAAAAATTACTATGCATAATAATTATTAATAGTTGAAATTACTTAGTGTTTATACTCATATATAACGATAGATATGAATATTTAATTTCTTTCTAACAAATTCATTCCTCATAGGTTCATGGAAAAAAAAAATATAAATTTGTTTAATGCATGATACTTGACATATTAAACAAGTTTACATTTTTACATCTAATCCATTTATCAAAAAAATACTTCATTTTTTATTAAAATCCTGTAATAGTAAAATCCTGTAAATACTATTAAAATAAAATAGTAAGCTAAAATAAGGAAAAGTTTTCACATAAATATTTCGTTATAAACCAAATAGAGATCTTAAATTATTTTGAATTCAAATCCATAACTTAATAAAAAATAATTTTGAAATTAAATATGATTAATACTTGTATTAATACATAAATAATTTTATCGTTAATTTTTTTATATTTTCTTAGTAATATTTTTTCAAATCATTTGATTTCTAACGGTAGAAAAAAAGTCATTAACCACCAAAAAAAGTAAACACGTGTATATTCCCTTGACGTTATTCCCCCTGAGCTAGAAGCATTGTTGAATGATTTTTTTTTCTTATTTTAACAAAACAACACATCTATGTATTAATTTAAAAACGCAAAAAGTTATCAAAATATGATAAAAATATTAATTATAAGTTTTAGGCTTGTTGAGATTATTTTGAACATTTGGTTGTAAACAATTTATTTTCAAAAACAATTAAAGATCGTTTTTTATTATTTTCAAAATAGAATCCAATTTCGAATTAGAATCTCCGCAATCGAAACAATACGACTGCTTATATAAACATTCAAAAGGATTTAATTAAAATATAAATGGCATTTCTCTAATAAAAAAAATATATTTAAATACGATGAAATTTCAATAACTCTTGACACAAACTGGAGAAGATTAAAAACACAGTTTACGATATCTCTTTTCTGCAATGGGGCATTCATTACGAGAAAATTAATCTCACTTTGCTAATTTGAATAAATTTTTCATTTGATGATGTTTTTGCCAAGAAACGAAATGTACTTTTGTACAACTTTATTTTTAAAAACGAGAAAAATAATTATTTGAGAGACGTTGCTTAACTAATTAGATGGAAATTTATATCCACAAGCGTTAAAAGCGAATTGAATGTGTACTCAGACATTGAAAACACAATTTCAATAGTAAAAAAAAATAATTGAAAACACTATTATTATTGAAATACGTGCCTTAAAAGTGATTGAATGGGTATTAATTACAATCAAAAAATATTTTTGCAATTCAATTCACTAAGTTCAACCCCAAATCAACAATGTATTTCAATTAATGCTCAACTATAGAAAAACTCATATTTGACAAAATATGTAATTCAGTTATTTTTGATTAAAAATAAAGATTAGATTTAACATTAATAATTAATTTTCGATCAAGTTTATAAGCTTAATAAAGTTAAATTTACATATTTATTTATGAAATAAAAAAATACTGTGATAATTGCATAATCATAGTAGAAATTTTATAAAAATGTTTTATAATTGGAAACTAGTCATTATTGCCCTGTTACATACATCCTGTGACTGGATTGTTTTATAAAACTGTTTGCACTTTCATTCATTTAATGCTTTTTTTTTATTATTATTATCGTGTGTGACCATATTGTTGTCCAGGTTAGAGGTTCATGGCGTATCCAAAAAAAAAAGTGAAGATATAAAATATAAGAGCATAAATTATTATTTAATACAGATTAATCTCGTCGTGCAACGCGCAAAACTTTTATTTCAAAATCTTTTACTTAAAATAAACTTTTATTTTTATGTGATTTTATTTATGTTTTTTTAAACTGGCATGAAATATTATTGCTAAATATAACAATTGACCAATATCAAGTCACGTGCTCTGTATGTCATTTTAAATTGTCTGGCTTTCAAAATATGAATATTTTATTGTTTTAATATCTTCAAAATAGTGTCCAAGCGTGCTCTGGCCGGAGTCGGGTTGCTCTGGCGCCCGGCAGTGCCAGCGATGCATTTTATTATCCGTAGGTCCCGGTCCTAATAGGATCGCAGCGTTAGGGCATTGTTACTTCGCATCCGCATACACGCGACCCCTGGGTAATGCAAAATAATTCTCCAAGACCAAGCTGTCTAAGTATTTTGCCACTATTACCTTTTTTTCTCAGACACTAATTTAATAATAACTGTTATAGCGCCTGAATGGCCGAGTGGCTGGCTCTCGGTACCACAGGTTTCGGGTTCGACTCCCGGTGGTGCCATGGATGCTTGTAGTGGTTCGAATCCAGCTTTTAAAACCGTAGATCCCGGTCTAATAGGATCGTAGAGCGTTGCAGGGGCATTGTTCTCCACGTCCGTGGCTTATCTTCAAGTTACACGCACCCACTGACTAATGCAAAGTGAGTAACGTCTGTACAGCGCTTGCCTTAAGGCATCCAAGACCAAGTGTGTTTGCCAGCTGCATTTGAAAAAAAAATTTAACTGATTAATAATTTTAATAAATAACTGATCAATAATAACTTTAATTAACAAATTAAATTAATTAATAATAAATGTTATTGTTGTAACTTTGTTAATTTAATAATAATAATTTAAATGGTTACATATTCTATAGTTCATTTTGAATTTGGCTGGCATTCAAAATACAAACAAATTATCGTTTTATATCTTCAAAATAATGTTTAAGGATTTTTTATGAACATAATCTAATCCTCAGACATTATTTACTTTTGTCAGTTTAATAATAACTTGCTAATCACTTAACAGACTTACCTGTCTGAATTTCGTAACGCTTTTGTAGCATTTGAACAATTGATTGATATTTGCTAACTTTTATTTATATTTAAAAACTGCATGACATTCAAAAAGTTTTAAATTTTTTAATTTAATTTTTTTTAAATACAATTCTGAATATTTTACTTGATATTTAAATATTTTAAATTATTTTATTTTTATTTCATGTAAATGATTTTAATATTTTGAACAATAAATCCAATCAGCTATTTATCTAAAAATATAAATAACATTCACACAGACAAAATATTTTACAACTAATTTACAATTAATGCAAAGTTGGATACTTATTATCTTATATAATAGCTTGCAGTCTTCATGAAATGAGTTCGATCACCAAATAGAATAGAAGTCCATTCTTCTAGAAGAACTATTTTTAGTACATCATTGCAACAAAGAGATTTTTATCTTTGTTATCTAAAGCATCCCACAAATCTTCTATTAGGTTAATACTGACAGTTATGGAGGAAATTGAAGAAATATTTGTCGTGCTATATAACAAACAAAGCCTAAGGCTTAACGTTGTACATATATTTAGGTATTTGGGATCATTGTATATAAAAGCTAATCACCTTTAAATCTCATTTTTTCAGCACTAAATTATAAATTTATCTTTAGCATATAAATCTACACGTTATGAATCAAAATGGCATCACTAATGACCAAATTTCTTACAACAGGGGCAATCATGGGGCCTGATGGCCGAGTGACTAGCTCTGTCACACGGGGCCACAGGTTTCACGTTCGAGTCCTGGCAGTGCCGTGGTTATTTGTAGAGGTTCGGAATCCATTTTAAACTATAATATGACAGTAGAGTGTCGGGCATAGGACTGACAACTCTATTTCATAAAAAAGAAAAACATCTGCTGTTTCAAAATCTGCTATTAGCAGACGGCTTTTGGCTCACCATGGGGTTGTTGAGCCAATGATGATGATGATAGGGGCACTCATACAATCAAAAAAAATACAGAACCTTCTCCATACTTCACTTTAGGAAGTAAATTATTTGAATACATTTGAACATTTAGTATTCCTAACTTACTTTTGGTTTACGGGCTATGTAACACCCAAAGACTAGTGCTTAACGTTGCATATTTAGGTATTTGGGATCATTATTATGTATAAAAACAAAACCTCTTTTTGAATTCCATTTTCCAGCACTAAATCGTAAATTAGTCTTTTATATATTAATGTACAAATTAGGAATCAAGATCACATCACTAATGACCAAATTACCTACAACAGAGGCACTCATACAATCCCAAACAAATACGAAATCTTCTCCATACTTCACTGTCTGAAGTAGATTCTTTGCAATTTGCTCGTTTGACTTACCCCATACTTTTCTTTCTTCATCTGATCCAAATATATTGAACTACTCTTAATTCGAGAAAATAACTTTCCCGAAATTCAGAAACATGGTGTTGTTAGTTTTATTCCCTTAAAGGATAAGCGTAATTTACGATTATATGATACCTTAAGAAATATATTCTGTAAGCAATTCGTGCGTGGAATCGAGCTTTACATGCAATTCGCACTATATTTATTAATACATGTACTTCAACGTTTTGAAGCTGAACTGCCTATTTTAGAAGCATCAACTCTCGTTCTTTTTCAACTGACGAATAATGAATCGGCGATCCGGACGATCTGAGGAGCCTGGATGCTTGATTAAGTAACGTTTAAGAAGAACAAAGTTCTTTAATTACTGACTGTATTGCGAAACAAGTTCTGCCCACCAAAATGAAAATATGGCTGAATGTTTAATCATCTTGACGAAGTTATAAAATTCGTTTATTTTCGGAAATTGAAATCTCTGATCATATGTTCCCCATTAAGTGTTATGCTTCACAAATTTTCACTTGAATTTTTATTATAGTTTATATACTAGAAAGAGTCTAAAGCATTTGTAAAACTTTCATTTTTAAATTAATCGTAAATCACGACGATAAATTTAATATTTTTTCTGTTCATTATTATTTTTTACGCCTGAAAAGTGTCATTAGCCTTAGGTGTTAAAAATTCAAATAAAAGTTTATAGATATTCTTAAACTAATATAAAATAAAATTTATAAACTATTAAATAAAAATTCAGAAATATTTATAAATAATTACAAAACAGAATTTAAAAATAATTAAATAAAAATTTATAAATATTTATAAATAATTAAAAATTAATAAAACATAATTAGAAATGATTACAAAATAAAATTTAAAAAATAATTAAACAAAATTTGTAAAAATTTAAAAATTTTAAAATTTGTTAAAATTTTAATAACTATTTTAAAATTCTACGCAAAATAGTTTTTAAAACTTCTGATAATTATGTTCCCGAAAAGTCTTTCTATTTATTTATAGAGATCTTCTTTTCATTATAAATCGGCAAGAGCCCTTTCTACACCCACTTTGTTTGAAAAAAAGGTAAAAGGTACGCATAAAAAATTAGTATACATATATAATGATAAATTTACAAGAATAAAGGCTTTTTAATAAGCAATAAATAACAACCATCACCTCGCCCATCTTTTGAAAACTGAAAGATTTCGAGTCAAATGGCTATAAAACATAATAAGTAAATATAATCTGGGATAACCAAAAATAAAAAGCCAATCTCTTCATAAATATTGAGAGTACTGAAAAACATTGTGTCAAATACCTGTAAAACAATATGCAAAGTAAATATAATCGGTGGTAAATAATAAAATAAAAGGCATACTGATAGTATACACAGTATTATACAGCTTGTATAGTACAGCTTTTGAGTACTGATAGGCATCGAGTCAGATTTCTGTAAAACAACATAAAAAGTGAATACAATCGGTGGTAAGCAATAAGAAAAACGCATCTCTTCTATCCATCTTTTGAGTACTGAAGGATATCGGTCAAATGTCTGTAAAACAACATGAAAACTATAAATACAATAGGTGGTAAACAATAAATGAGAAACATATCTTCCCCCATCTTGAGAGTACTAAAAAGAGATTGTGTTAAATACCTGTAAACAATATGAAAAGTAAATATAATCGGTGGTAAATAATAAATAAAAAGCATACTGATAGTATACAGTATTATACAGCTTGTATAGTACAGCCTTGAGTACTGATAGGCATGGAGTCAGATTTCTGTAAAACAACATAAAAGTGAATACAATCGGTGGTAAGCAATAAGGAAAACGCATCTCTTCATCCATCTTTTGAGTACTGAAGGATATCGAGTCAAATGTCTGTAAAACAACATGAAGACTATAAATACAATAGGTGGTAAACAATAAATGAAAAACATATCTTCCCCCCATCTTGAGAGTACTGAAAGACATTGTGTCAAATACCTGTAAAACAATATGAAAAGTAAATATAATCGGTGGTAAATAATAAATAAAAATCGTCTCTTCGCCCATTTTGAGTACTGAAGGGCATTATATCAAATGTCTGTAAACAACAGGAAAGCGAAATAAAATGAATGTTGCTTGACATACGATATCACAAGTGAATTCGTGTATACCTTAGTTAAGTACAAAGGTACCCCAAAATAACCATTTCAGTCTAGAATTTAAAATTTATCTTTCTTGAATTAATTCATGGTCTTCCAAAATACTTTGAGTAAAAATAAGATAAATATAAAATACGAGTTTACTGTTAATAGGTTAAGGAATCTAGGAAATGTTGAGTGAATTGATTTTACGTAAGAGCTGTAAGTTTTCCGTACATATGTTGTTTTCGTAGTGTTTTTTCTGTTTAGATAATTATATTTTCTACTAATCTTTTTCAGGTTTACACCTCTGTAGTATTTTCCGTGACATTCGTGTTTCCCATCCTGATCCTGAGCTATGCTTATGGGAGCATCGGCATCAAAAATGTGGGGCCACACTCTGCCCGGAAACGCGGACCCCTCTCGGAGACAGACAGCAGTTGGCGGCGAAGATGAAAGTAAGTAGCCCATCCTTATACATGTCCAAGTATTGTTTTGAAGCTAATACAAGACGAACCCACAAATAATAAACTCTCAAAAATCCAAATAAAGCTGCTTATAAAGTCAACTTTCTTTTTATATTAGGAGATTGTGTCTAGTAGTTACTAGACACATTAGTCATTATTTACTAAAGTTAATAATAGTTATTATTATTGTCACACTAGTTATTTTAATTTTTTCACATTTTTCTGAATTTTATTGTTTTATTAATTTTTGTAAGTCTATTTTATTAAGACGTTTCTTCAGGATTCGTGCCTCAATGGTAACACGAGCAACTAATATGTAAGAAAAACTAGGGTTCAAATCTCCATTCTACTGGTGGCTTGCGTTTCATTTATTATTTCCAGAAATGAGGAGTTTTTTATGGGCATTGTTGCAACGTGTGTAAAGCATATTAAATGGATAATTAGTCTTCTCTGGAGGAAAGTTAAGGGTTTTCTCTCGTACGAGACGCAAATGAGGAGTATTTGGCCATAAAATTTCTTCCGAAAGCAATTTAAGAATTTGTCGTGTAGACATGAGATATCAGGTCATGTTATAAACAGTCATATTTATAGATAACGAAGACCTTTCGTCACACATTATTGGGCTATTCACCCACTGTTCTTTACTATTTACCACCTGTTCGAGTCTATTCATCATCTATTCTTAAAGTCTGTTCGTGGCTATTCATCATCTGCTCTTTCTTGTGACTCATCTGTTCTGATGAGCATACAAGAGTGGATTATAGCTTCACCGTAGTTGAACAAAGAAAAAAATATTTTTTCTAACATATTCTTATTAAGGCAGTCTGTATATTTGTTAGCACATAGTTTTATAATCAATGCTGAATTTCAATTAAGAATCATGAGGTTGTAGAATGGATTCATATTTAGATTTATAGCAATACCCAATCCCATACAGCGAAAATGTTAAAATATTTTAGATGGGTTTTGATTCTCCTACGTTTCACAAATTAAATTCTATCACTCCCCAAAGTATTTATGATAAAAAAAATTACAGGTAGTTTTAGGTAAAAATTTTTGTACCTGAAATACTATAAATTGGCATCCAAAATTAAATAAAATACCTGCAAAATACCTATTGGTTATGGCAGGAGCCATCGTCCCACATTAGAAAAACAAAAACCGGATGAATAGTGTATGATCAATAAAAATATATATCAATAACATTCCAGCTGCAAATTATTGCTCACATAAATAATACATAAAGGCATTATTCTCTTAACATTTTTATATTTATTAGCAAAATGACAAGTCAAGTGCATTTAATATTTAATTATCAAAATGCATAGAGAATCGCATAATCATCTTTCTATCTTTCTATTTTTCTGAACAAAGAAATCTTTCAGAAAAGACTTCTAATTTAACTTTCCATAAAACATAAAATGACAAGAGGTTCAAATTTTTGGCTCATTAGCTTTAAAATCGCATTCTCAAGACTTTCGCTGTCAGACTATGGGATAAACTAACCCCAGGTGAGATTAAGTAAAATCTTTTATTTCCCATCGACAACTCTGTCTCCACACATGGAAAATGACAAAAGACTTTGAAAGTGCTGAAAGCTTTTCGTGAACATGGTTCTAACCGTTAAAAGATTTTAGAAATAGTCAGGAACTCCAGAAACTGATGACAATCTTTCCAACTGTTAATTCTGATCTAGTTTTATTTAACTGCTCAAGTCGCTAATCCATTACAGTTAAGATATCCTTTTATTTGTTGAAATTATTTTTTTACTCTGATGGTCCTTTCACTCTTCAAAGCCTCTGGAATCTTTTACTACATACGTTAATCTCCCTCATTAATTCCTCACACGTTTATTTAATCTCTTTATTTGTTGATGCTTTGCTCCTAATTTTATTTACTTGTTTATTTTCACACTTTATTTACGATGTTTTTTTTTTTTCTTTCATATTTATTTCGCTTTAGTTTCTGGAATTCTTCATGTAGTTTTGAAATTTGTCTCAATTTATTTAATATTATGCTAAGCTTTTAAGTGTTTATCATCATTCATCAAGTGTTTATTTTTCATTTTTGTGAATTTAAATAATTTTTATTAACTAATGTTTCCTTTAAGCTGAGTTCTAAAAAGTTTTCTTTTCTTGGTTATTATCCAATTTAATTAATACAATAAAAAATAGTTCTTCTTATTATTTTTATTAAATTAATTTTTGAATATTTGAATTTCTTTTATTTCATGCTGTTAAAAATTACAAGTTCTATAAATATTAGTTACATTATTACACTGAGGTCACGCTTACTACTCATCATGTCTTTGATTGCCGAAAAGTCGTCAAATCGTCAAGCTTGGTGCTCCTTTACAACATTGACTATGTTGATTGCCATCTTGGAGTGTAAATCTTATTCCGAGATATTGGCAAGACAAATGTATGTTGGCTACAATAACTGTGCCATCAAGGACAAGATGAGAGCAAGCTCGACTTTCGTGGCTCGATAGTTGCCACATTTTTGGTATATTTTAGCACCATCAGAAGAAATTGTCATACTTTTTGGTGCTTCATCTTAATCTTGGAGAATAGTAGCTCTTCTCTTGTCGACAGTTAGTTTCTGCAATTTGATATTTAGTTTTATACTTTAAAACAATAATGAACTGTTTTTGAGAAATACGCAATCACTGTACAATATTTCAAGATTATAATCAGAAATTTCAATATGAACAATTAAGGAATTGGAATAATATTATGAAATTATTATGAAATTATTAACTCTTATATTTTCATTCACCTAGTTTAATATAAAGGGACATATCATTTCCTAAATATATTATTAAACACAATTCGTTAACCCAAATCAGTATATCTTAATCGAATACCAATCTTTATTAAAATCGCGCACCCAGTGAGACATGTTGCCATGCTTCGAAATGAACTCCCACACGAACATGTCAACAGCGTCAACAAACGGCCGTGTGCGAACAAAAACAATCCCCTGATTAATGAATCAAAAGCATCGTGTCAAGCCAATTCTTAATTAACACAAACATTCTAGCGCCTTATCGATACCAAGGAAGTTCTTCGAGTAAGAGAAATGTAAAATACACGAAGCGGATTTTACGCGCATAAATGTGCAGGAGTTTTTGCTTCTTTTCAACAGATTTATAAATAATTTAAATCGGCGATGAAATTTTGCCTTAATAAAGAACCTTTCCACGTGAGTTATTTGTGAGAGATATTAGTGAATGATTAAAATCACATCACAAAACTCATTATCTTCATTGAAAATGTTTATTTCTCAAACCATAATCGCAAATCTCAAAACCCTCAAAAATCTCAAAAAGAAAGAATTTTTAATCTTTTCATTGTCTTATATAATTATTGTATAAAGAATTTTTAATTCTTTTATTTCGAAATGTGGGATAATTTTGACACCAAATGAATGTGAGATTTCTGAAAATGAGGTTTATTCGCAAAAGTAGAATTTTTATTAAAAGACTGACTTACTTTACATCGTAAATGAAAACAAAACTGATAAGGGGAATGATCTGTCGAAAATGCAAACGTAGATATAAAATAACCCATTTCGTCTCCAAGGAGACCCTTACGCATTTTAGGGCAAAAACTACTACACAAAAGTAAATATTCAATAGCGTTGAGTTTAGGTGTCAGGCACTTTTATATTCTGTACTGTAAGTGATGGAGTATTTTCCAAAATTTTCTCTTCATTTGTTCGTTAAGCTACTGTCTGTCTTGCGTTATGTAAAACAGATATAAGCTAATTTACCTGCCAAACCTTTTACTTCTTCTTCAGTGACGCAACAGTCCCAGGGGTGGGGCAAGGTCATCTGCCTGCTGACAGATTTTGAGACAGGAAATGTTTTCTTTTTACGGAGTAATGTTGTCAACCCCACGTCTAACGCTCTACGATCATATTAGATCGGGAGATAAGGTTTAAGGTGAATTCCTGATCCTCTCTACAAACATTCATGGCACCTCGAGACTCGAACCTGAGGCATGTAGCACCGAGCTCATTCATTCATTCGACCATCAGGCCTCTAAGACGTTTTTAATTCTGAGATTTACCATTGGTTCGGCTAAAAATTTTTTTCATTGAATATGGCACATTTTTGCAAATCGGTTAAGCAAACCATAAACAATTATTAAAACTACTATTTGAGTCTACTATTTATTTCACAATAGTAGACTCAAATGACTACACACTCTTTAGAGCAGCACTAAAAATATATGAAAGTAAAAGCTCAATCGAGTATCGAATTTGGCAGTAGGACCCTTTATTGAGCTGAACTATATGGATATTATTAGAGTTAATGGGCTGTTCTAGTTATCTGTTTGTAGCTATTCATCACCTGTTCTTTTGTAGCCTGCTGTAGAGTAGTTAAGTAGATTCTAGCCCCACACAATAGACACTGTCATATTATCATGCTGATAAAACCTAGATGTGAAATAGTTATCTTAACATATTATCAACATCATCAACGGGGCAAAGTCCTATAGTGGTTCAAGGCCGTCTCCGGCAAGTTTTGAGTCAGGGAGACGTTTCCTTTTTCATGGGATAGGGCTGTCATCTCTATGCCCAATTCTCAACACAAGGGTAACAACAATCATATAACAACAACATAAAGGGTTTTTCGAACCACTACAAACATCCATGTCACCGCCGGGACTTGAACCACAAATCTGTGGCACCGACCTTCAAAGCCCAGATGTATTCTTTTCGGTAAATTTTCCCTCCTAAAAATACTATTAAATCGGCATCCAAAATTTAAAAAAAGCATCCAAAATACCATAGCAAGTTAACAAAAAAATCAAAAACCGGATTGAACCATAATGCATAAAATATATATATATATTAATGCCATTCAAACTGTAAATTATTACATAAATAATACATAATGCATTATTTTCTTAACATTTTGCATTTGATAGCAAATTGAAAATGGCAAGTGCATTTAAGATTAGTTTTAGGAAATGTACAGATAATATATAAATATAAATCGGTGCGGGTACGGAGTACCTTGGTCGCGAAGCGACCAGACCTCCAAATGGCACTTAAAACACACGAAAGAGAAAGCTCAATCGAGTAACGAATTCGGGCTGTGGAGCTGTTTATTCGGCTTACTAAAAGATGGAATATTAACAACAGTTTTCTCTTTGCTTTACTCGCATCTAGTTATGTAGAAGTTTGTTTCCTTTCAGAAGCTTCTGAAAATCAGTAGCCAGCCTCGCCCTAATATCTACTGCAACACTTATTATACTATTATAGTTATTAATAGTCTAATTTTTAGTCTAGTATTTCTATTATGACTACTATTAATATTTTAGATTATTATTATTATTAGACTATTAAGTCACTTTGCATATTTATTTATGCATAGTTTATACCGAATATTGTAATTCCGCTAAATAACATAAGGTTGTAGAAAAGGGTTCATAGATTTAGATTTATTGATGCAGTAAATATCTATTCGTATAGAACAAAAAATGTTAAAATGTTTTAAAAGAAGTTTGATGTTCTTGCTTTTCAAAGCCAAATTAAATTAAAGTATTTATGATAAAAGAAAATTAGAGGTAATCATTTTTGGCAAATTTTCTCTCTCCTAAAAATACTGTTAAATCATCATCCAAAATAGCACGTCAAGATACTATTCCATGTTAAAAAACAAAAATCTGATAGAAGAACAGTGTATGATTATTACAAATATATATTAATTATATTATAACTGCAAATTATTGCATAAATAATACATAATGCATCATTATCTTAAAATTCTTCATTTAACAAATTGAAAATGGCAAAGTGCATTTAAATTTAACTACCAAGAAAGTATAGAAAAATCGCATAAACGCTTCCTATCTATATCAATTTTCCTGGAACTAAGAAATCTCTAAGAAAAGACTTCTATTTTAACATCCATTAGACTGCAAATATTCAAATTTTTGGCTCATTAGCTTTAAAATGGCATTCTCAAGACTTAGCTCGCAATAGACATGGAGTGAATGACATCGGTGAAAGATTAAAAGTGAAATCTTTTGCCATTTCACATCGACAATGTCTCCTTCATGGGGAAGCGACAAAGACTCTCAAATTGCTGAAGCTTTTCTAGTATTCATGGTTCTAAACGTTAAAAGATTTTCGAAGAAATAATCTGGAATCCTAGAAACGGATAACTTTTCCAGCTGTTAATTTTGATCTTGTTTTACTTAACTGCTGTTGCAAATCCATTACAGTTAAGATCCAACTTGTTGATATTATTTTTTACTTCTGATGGTCTTTTCACCCAATCATGTAGCCTCCTCTGGAATCTTTTCTTACATACATTAATCTCTCGTGTTAATTCCTCATGCGTTTATTTAATCTTTTATTTTTGATGCTTTGCTCCTAATTTCATTTACTGTGGTTTATTTTTTACACTGTTACTGATGCTAGTTTTTTTTTTTCTTTGCTATTTATTTTTGCTGTAAGCCACAAATTCTTTAGTTTTGTTGTCTAATTTATTTAATATTATTCACTAAGCTTTTAAGTGTTTATCACCATTATTTACATTTGTCTTGTTTTTTGTTTTGTTGATGTTGGCATTTAAGATTCTTTATGGTGAACTATTTAATTGAAATTCTCATTTCTGGCACACATTTAAATATTTTTTATTAACTAGCATTTCCTTTTAACTGAGTTTTTACAGTTTTCTTTTCCTTATTTATTAACCACTTAAATAATATTTAATAAATGATGTTTTTCAGTTATTATTTTTCATTAAAAGTAATTTTAACTATTTTAACTCAGCTCTTTATTTCAATGCCGTTAAAAAATACAAATTCTATAAACAGTCAATTACTATGGGCAGCCTAGATGGCCATTTCTGCTGGGCGATCTGGCCTTTGCACCACAGGCTTCAGGTTATAATCCTGACGATGGCATAGATGTTTGTTAGTGGTTCTGAATCCAGGTTGAAACTGTAGGTCCCGGTCTATTTATCATAAAATGTGCAAAAAACGACCGTGGAGCGACAAACCCAAACCAAACCTTGCCCTGCTGTTGAGCTTTTCCTCCTCATCATGTGCTTTGATTGTCCAGCTGTTGAATTTGCGTACGGACTAACCCCGGAAAAGAGGTTTATACTCCCGAGCTAGCAATCAACATGGCGGTATTCTGGAGCACTAAGATATTTGATTTTTGTACTCTTCAGGGAATAGGACAACAACAACAGGCTTACAATTTAGTGATATTGATCATTTCTCTTAATATTTCCCAAATCAAATCAGAGTATTCAGTAACTACAATTAATCTTCTGGAAGCACAAAAAAGAAAGACATTCCTTCCGGCGAAAGTTTATCATACACTTCCCCGGTACGGAATCACCTCATTAAATTTATTCAAAGAATCACTCGTTTAGACCAGGTCTGTCTTAATTCAAAGGTCAATTCTATTCCGTACAAATACTAAAATGCAAATTTATAAAGCATTGCAAACTGCATCGCTTTTACAACAAACATTTCAAAAGGAAAAGATAATTTCAATTTATTCCTTATGTAACAAAGTCTATTATAACTGCTTTTAGCAAAATAATATAACTCTTCTGTTTATTTGTTAAAAAACTACAGTTTATCTTGGCTGACAGCAACTTAGTCACTTGAAAACAAAAAAATACAATTAAGAACAATGTACCAGCAAATATGAGCCTGAGGCTGGACGCAATTTTAAATACATCACAATGTTCTCCTTTTAGAATAGTCTTGAAATTCACAATATTTAGTATTAGGCAGACTGCTCATTCCAAAGGGCAGGGATGGCAGCTGCTTTCGGGTCCTGAAACGGACCTGTATTTCTTTGTTGATGACAGGCATAACTGGGCTGCAGTGACGACTTTCATGTCGTTCGGTTACCAGCCGAAGGCGTTTCCAAGAACACCGTATGGAACGAGACACCCTCTCCCACAAATGAAGAACAGCTTCGTTACTTGTGAATGATAAATAATTGTGATTAACAATCTGGATATGGGTGATTTAATAGAAATTATTGTTAAAGTATTAATATAATTAAAGTATTTATAAATGCAAATTAAAGTAATTAATGTACTTTGTTTTAGAGAAATAAGCAATGAGTGTATATTACAAGATTATGGTGGGAGCATAGGTTCGGTTCAAACCGCTGGCGGCTTTTGTTGTTGTAGATACAGTTTCAGAAAGGAAGACACGAGTATTTGATGGCGTTTGTGATGTTCAGCACCTTGCCTCGTGAGTCAGGACTACCTGGTGAGAGGTTTCCGGTTTCTCCCCAGCACGATAAACAAAGGCCTGGTAGTTACCCCTAAAACTCCTCCTAGAAGGCACTGCTCTCATTTTCTCAGCGACACGGAACCAGACTTCTACCTATGGGTGCTCCATCACATTAGAAGCTGCCCCGCCCCCTTCTTTTCTTCCATGAGAGCACACAGGTTCAAGGACTGGTCCTAGATGTTGATGTGGACTAATTGGCATAAACAACACAGGAACTCTACAATCAATGCAAGATTATACAATGTCTATTATAACTCTTTTTTTTTCATAAGTAGTACCTTATATAGTATAATTTCTTAGAAAAACCAAGACAACAGCTCAGATTTTATAATCTAATGGCTGAAAGATTCAGCTGACTGGGAACTCTTATTGGGCTGAAAATATGAGAGGATTATATATTTTTTAAGTTTCCTAAAAAGAACTTGATAAGAAAGGGCTTTCACAACATTAATATATTGACCAAAGGTTTGAATTTGAATAATATTATGGGAAGCTATTGCTCTTACATATTCATGCAGCCTGAGGGCCAGTTGGCTAACTCTCTGAACTTTGGACTCCGGGCTTCAGGTTCGAATCTGGTGGAGGCGAGAGGATGTTTGTTCGGGGGTTCGGAATCCAGTTCTTTTTAATACATCACAATGTTCTCTTTTAGAATAGTCTTCAATTCACAATATTTAGTTCCCAGTCTAATTAGGTTCTTTAGGTTTAGGCCACAATTTTAGGTTCCAGTCTAATTAGCCTAAGAGTGTGCACAAAATGACAGTAAAACGACCAACCAAGAAAGCTTCCCATTCCCCTAATTTATTAAAAAAGTGAAATATCGTTTCCAAGCACTAAATATTTTATTAAACACAATTCGTTAACACAAATCAGTATATCTTAAATCGAATGCCAATCTTTTATTAAATCGCGCACCCAATGAGACATGTTCCCGTGCTTCGAAATGAACTCAAACACGAACATATCAGCAATGACCCATAAAAGCGAATCGTAAAACAATCCTGATTAATGAAATAAGCATCTCGTAAAGCCAATTCTTAATTAACACTTGTTTCGCGCCTTATCGATATCACAGTTCCTCGAGTAAGCGAACAGGGGAGTATCATTAATGAAGCGTTTACGCGTATAAATGCAGGAGTTTTGTTTTCTTTCCATATGATTGAATGACGTTATAAGCAAATAATTTAATTTGCGACGAAATTTCCTTTAGATAAAGACACTTTTTAGTGAATTATTTGTGAGGTCAATGAATTGATTAAAATCACATTACAAAACACATTGAACAATATTTGTTTTTCAAGCCACAATCGCTAACACAAACCAAATTTCAAAGAAATATTTTTAAAATTATTTTATAGTTGCCATTTTTCAATTCTTTTTTTATACAATATTGCAACGAAATAGAGTCAGATTTTTTGTCATCTAAGAATGTGAGCGATATACTATGAATGTGAACGATATAAAAATACTGTTTATTTTCAAAAGTATAATTTGTTCAACCATGAGGGCCTCGGCCTAACATGACTATAGAGTGTTAGTGTAGGACTGACAACCCTACCTCCTACAAAGAAAACATCTCCTATGTATAAATGTGCCAATAGGCAGATGACTTTGGTCCACCATGACGTTGTTCCGTCAAGGAAGAAGAATTTTAACTTATATATAGTCAACTGCAAGTAAAACAGAAAATAGTTCTTCAAAACTTTAACTATATAGTCAACTGCAAGTAAAACAGAAAATAGTTCTTCAAAACTTTAACTTATATAGTCAACTGCAAGTAAAGAAACGAAAATAATAGTTCTTCAAAACTTTAACTTATATAGTCAACTGCAAGTAAAACAGAAAATAAACAGTTCTTCAAAACTTTAACTTATATAGTCAACTGACAACAAAACAGAAAATAATAGTTCTTCAAAACTTTAACTTATATAGCCAACTGCAAGTAAAAACAGAAGAAATAGTTCTTCAAAACTTTAACTTATATAGTCAACTGCAAGGAAACAAAAGGAAAATAATAGTTCTTCTTAAAATTTTTAACTTATATAGCCAACTGCAAATGAAACAGAAAATAATAGTTCTTCAAAACTTTAACTTATATGATCAACTGCAAGTAAAACAGAAAATAATAGTTCTTCAAGCTTTGCTTTATATAGTCAACTGCAAGTAAAACAGAAAATAATAGTTCTTCAAACTTTTAACCATATAGTCAACTGCAAGTAAAACAGAAACTTTTTAGCTATATAGTCAACTGCAGTAAAACAAGAAAATACTAATAGTTCTTCAAAACTTTAGCTTATATAGTCAACTGCAAGTAAAACAGAAAATAATAGTTCTTTAAAACTTTAGCTTATATAGTCAACTGCAAAACAGAAAATAATAGTTTTCAAAACTTTAGCTTATATAGTCAACTGCAAGTAAAACAGAAAAAATAGTTCTTCAAAACTTATATAGTCAACTACCAAGTAAAACAGAAAATAATAGTTCTTCAAAACAAGCTTATATAATTAACTTTACAAGTAAAACAGAAAATAATAGTTCTTCAAAACTTTAGCTTATATAGTCAACTGCAAGTAAAACAGAAAATAATAGTTCTTCAAAACTTTAGCTTATATAGTCAACTGCAAGTAAAACAGAAAATAATAGTTCTTCAAAACTTTAACTTATATAGTCAACTGCAAATCTAAAACAGAAAATATAGTTCTTCAAAACTGCAAACTTTGCAAGTAAAACAGAAAATAATAGTTCTTCAAAAAACTTTTCAACTGCTTGAAAATAATAGTTCTTCAAAACTTTGCTAGTCAACTGCAAGTAAAACAGAAAATAATAGTTCTTCAAAACTTTAGCTTATATAGTCAACTGCAAGTAAAACAGAAAATAATAGTTCTTCAAAACATATAGTCAACTGCAAGTAAAACAGAAACTTTAGCTTATATAGTCAACTATACAGAAAATAATAGTTTATTCAAAACTTTTATATATGCACTGCATGTAAAACAAGAAAAAATAATAGTTCTTCAAAACTTTAACTTATATAGTCAACTGCAAGTAAAACAGAAAATATAATAGTTCTTCAAAAAATAGTTCTTCAGAAAATAAAGTTCTTTAACTTTTATGTAGTCAACTGCAAGTAAAACAGAAAATAATAGTTCTTCAAAACTTTAACTTATATAGTCAACTGCAAGTAAAACAGAAGGAAATAATAGTTCTTCAAAACTTTAACTTATATAGCCAACTGCAAGTAAAACGAAAAAATAATAGTTCTTCAAAACTTTTAACTTATATAGTCAACTGCAAGTAAAACAGAAAATAAAGTTCTTCAAAAGTACAACTTATATAGCCAACTGCAAGTAAAACAGAAAATAATAGTTCTTCAAGTCAACTAAAAGCAGAAAATAATAGTTCTTCAAAACTTTTAACTTATATAGTCAACTGCATGTAAAACGAAAATAATAGTTCTTCAAAACTTTTTTAACTTATATATACTAGTCAGAAACTTTAGCTTATATAGTCAACTGCAAAGTAAAACAGAAAATAATAGTTCTTCAAAACTTTAGCTTATATAGTCAACTGCAAGTAAAACAGAAAATAATAGTTCTTCAAAAAACTTTGCTTATATAGTCAACTGCAAGTAAAACAGAAAATAATAGTTCTTCAAAACTTTAACTTATATAGTCAACTGCAAGTAAAACAGAAAATAATAGAAAATAATAGTTCTTCAGAAAAAAACTTTAACTTATATAGTCAACTGCAAGTAAAACAGAAAATAATAGTTCTTCAAAACTTTAACTTATATAGCCAACTGCAAGATAAAAAACAGAAAATAATAGTTCTTCAAAACTTTAGCTTATATAGTCAACTGCAAGTAAAACAGAAAATAATAGTTCTTCAAAACTTTTAACTTATATAGTCAACACAAAGTAAAACAAGGAAAATAATAGTTCTTCAAAACTTTAACTTATATAGTCAACTGCAAGTAAAACAGAAAATAATAGTTCTTCAAAACTTTAACTTATATAGTCAACTGCAAGTAAAACAGAAAATAATAGTTCTTCAAAACTTTAACTTATGTAGTCAACTGCAAAGTAAAACAATAGTTCTTCAAAAACTTTAACTTATATAGTCAACTGCAAGTAAAACAGAAAATAATAGTTCTTCAAAACTTTAGCTAAAGGCGCAGAAAATAATAGTTCTTCAAAACTTTTTAGCTTATATAGTCAACTGCAAGTAAAACAGAAAATAATAGTTCTTCAAAACTTTAGCTTATATAGTCAACTGCAAGTAACACAGAAAAAATAGTTCTTCAAAACTTTAGCTTATATAGTCAACTGCAAGTAAAAAACAGAAAATAGTTCTTCAAAACTTTAGCTTATAGTCAACTGCAAGTAAAACAGAAAATAATCGTTCTTCAAACTTTGAAAAGCTTATATAGTCAACTGCCAGTAAAACAGAAAATAATAGTTCTTCAAAACTTTAGCTTATATAGTAAACTGCAAGTAAAACAGAAAATAATAGTTCTTCAAAACTTTAGCTTATATAGTCAACTGCAAGTAAAACAGAAAATAATAGTTCTTCAAAACTTTAACTTATATAGTCAACTGCAAGTAAAACAGAAAAATAATAGTTCTTCAAAACTTTAGCTTATATAGTCAACTGCAAGTAAAACAGAAAATAATAGTTCTTCAAAACTTTAGCTTATATAGTCAACTGCAAGTAAAACAGAAAATAATAGTTCTTCAAAACTTTAACATATAGTCAACTGCAAGTAAAACAGAATAATAGTTCTTCAAAACTTTAACTTATATAGTCAACTGCAAGTAAAACAAATAAAGTTCTTCAAAACTTTAACTTATATAGTCAACTGCAAGTAAAACAGAAAAAGTAGTTCTTCAAAACTTTTAACTTATATAGTCAACTGCAAGTAAAACAGAAAAATAATAGTTCTTCAAAACTTTAACTTATATAGCCAACTGCAAGTAAAACAGAAAATAATAGTTCTTCAAAACTTTTACTTATATATAGTCAACTGCAAGTAACACAGTTCTTCAAAATAATAGTTCTTCAAAAGTTCTTCAAAGCTTATATAGTCAACTGCAAGTAAAACAGAAAATAATAGTTCTTCAAAACTTTAGCTTATATAGTCAACTGCAAGTAAAACAGAAAATAATAGTTCTTCAAAAAACTTTATATAGTCAACTGCCAGTAAAACAGAAAATAATAGTTCTTCAAAGTAAAACTGTTGAAAATAATAGTTCTTCAAAACTTTTTAACTTATATAGCCAACTGCAGTAAAACAGAAAATAATAGTTCTTCAAAACTTTCTTATATAAGTGTAACTGCAAGTAAAACAGAAAATAGTTCTCACACTAATAAATGCAAACGTAGGTTTTTGTCAGTAAAAAAAATCACCCTTTTCACTCAAGAAATAAGATTCCTTTCATATTTTAGGAGGCAGAGGCACAAACATACAAGAAAAATTAAACTGAACAGTGCGAAGTTTTTCAGTGAAATACTCTTAATAATAATCAGTACTGAGGGTGAGTACTTCCAGGTTTAGCAATACGTA
>BPLR01005954.1:0-38867 GCA_021605095.1 Caerostris extrusa
AGAATCTTGACGATTACCTATAATGAAAACTGCTGGAAATCCTTCTCTTTTATCATCCAGGACTAAAACAGTCGCTAAATCAAATCCATATGAATTTATGCCGTGTGTAAAATCTATGCAAATAACATCATTTTCCATAAAACCTCATCATCTCTTTGCGAAGAATTCATTATCACCAGAAGAAAGTCTTCTTTTCACCCCAGGATATAAAGCCTCATTTATAGTATTTTGGTGTTTATATAGTAATATAGGAAAATCTTCAATGTTGCTACAATTCTCTACCCATTTGTTGACACTAATTTTATCATTAACATGCATCACACCATTTGCATTAATTTTTTAAATTCTTCTTTTATATTATGCATATCATGGCGTGTTAGCAAATACACTCTTTCAAATGTATCATATACAGAATTTGGAATATCATCTAAAATTGATTCCATAGTATATTCTCGGATAATTTCTGAGCAATTTCCTGTCTTTCTTTTTAGTCAACTGCAATCTACCCAAGTCTTGAGTGTGACCAACATGGGTCTTTGTGGAATTCAAGACTTAATTTATTATCTTGCTCAGTTAGTATAATTCTTTGAAGGACATGCTGCATTTATTTTATTACTCGCTAGAATTTTTTGATTTCTTTTCCTTCGCTTCTACTGTTGAAATAGCCACTTCTATGATACGTGAAATAAGTTCTTTTGATACCATTTCTATCTCTTGCGCTTCCAGTTTTTTTCACATACGAACTCGCATTATCTTTCTCAACTTTGGCTTTCCACAATGTAAATTGTTCCATTTATCAAAAAGTAAAAGTCTCCTTGGTTATAAGTACATTATGAATATTTTGTAGATGATTTTCCAGTATTAACAGTGTACCGAATCCTTGCTTGCATTCTGGACGCATCAATGATTTAGTAGATTTTGGACTGGATAAATTATAGAATGTTTCCATATGTCTTTGCAAACAGTAACTACGTGAAAACTTCATATTGCATTCACTGCAAGTTTGTTGGCAAGAATTATCCATTTCTTTTATTTTCAATCAAACAAAAGCCTGTAAATTAAAAAAAGGGATTCATTATTATATTGCAGAGTATAAAGCAATTGAGCTGCTAAGATAAAATATCTCAAAATAGTATAGAATCGGCTTTCTTCAAAATCGACACATGTGTAATAAAGAGCACCAATTTATTTTGGCATAAATTTATTAAACTAAGAAAACAGATTACTAAATTAAATGTTTGTAAAATTCCTCATGAATAAGGAACCATCTAAATACATTATCAATTACTATTAAATAATTGAAAAATTAATATACAATTATTTAAAGAAATTTTTCTTTATAATAAGAGCTTTAAACTTAACCAGCTATGCTCCTTCCTGCTATGAAATTTTATTTCAATCCAAACAAAGCCTGTAAATTAAAAAAAGGGATTAATTATTATATTGCAAAGTATAGAGCAATTGAGCTGCTCGAAATTATTTAAAAATAGTATAGAATCAGCGTTCTTCAAAATCAACAGATGTGTAATAAAGAGCACCAATTTATTTTGTCATAAATTTATAAAACTAAGGAAACTAATTAATAAAAGAGTAGTCAGAAAATTTTCTTATTCTAACAGTAATCTATGAAATAAGTAAAAAAATAATTATTATTATCAGGCAATGAACCCATTTAGATTTTAAACAGATTACTAAATTAATTGCTTATGAAATTAAATTCCTCATGAATAAGGAACCATCTAATTAAATTATCAATTACTATTAAGTAATTAAAATATTAATACACAATTATTTGAGAAAATTTTCTACCTTTATAATAAGAACTTTAGGCTTAACAAGCTATTCTCCTGCTATGAAAAAAAAAAATTTTCAATCGAAACAAAGCCTGTTAATTATAAAAAGGGATTAATTATTATATTGCAAAGTGTACAACAATTGAACTACTAACATAAAATAACGAAATACTTAAAAATAGTCTCGAATAAGTTTTCATCAAAACAATTATAAAACAGCAATTAAATCTTAAAAAAAAAAAAAGATAATCACTAATATGCTAATTAAATAATAAATTATAATAAAATAAAGTAAATTGCATGAAATATATAATAGAAATTAAATTATTTTACAAAAACTGCAGCACAATGATGCTATCGAGAAAATGGCGATGCAAAGCAGAACAATTAAAAATACAGCAATTAAATATGTAAAACAAAAACAAATCCTTCACTAAAACGCTAATTAAGTAATAATTTATAATAAAATAAAGTAAATGATATAAAATTAATAGAAATTAGAAGGAGTATTTTAAAAAACTGCAGCACAATAATGCTATCCAGATAATGGCGACACAAGAAGAACAATTAAGAATATAGCAATTAAATATGTAAAAAAAATCATTCACTGAAACGCTAATAAATTATAATACTATAAAGTAAATGATATAAAATAAATAATATCAACTCGCATATTATTGAAAAACTGCAGCACAATGACGGTCCGGAGCAAACGTCGAAACACAGCGTGCTACAGTAATTAATAAAAAAGTGGCGGTGACACACAGGAAGCGGACAATCTTCCCTACAGTTGAAGGGAAAATCCCCTTTCCCTAACAACTGATAGCGCCGCCTGGCGGATTTATTGTTGTTTCACGCTACACAATTCCTCTCCCCAGAAGCCTTGATTGTCCACCGGATGCGTGGATACCGTCATTTTTTTTTATTACTGTATCGTGCTGTGTTTCGACATTTCTCCGAGCCGTCATTGTGCTGCAGTTTTTAAATAATATGTGAGTTGATTATTTATTTTATATCATTTACTGTATTTTATTATAATTTATTAGTTAATTAGCGTTTTTAGGGAATAATTATTTTTTTACATATTTAATTGCTATATTTTTAATTGTTCTGCTTTGTGTCGCCATTTCTCGATATCTTTATTGTGCTGCAGTTTTTAAAATAATTTCTTAATTAATGTAGTGTAATTTACTTTATTTTATTATAGTTTATTATTTAATTAGCATTTTAGTGATTTTTTTTTTTTTTGTTTTACATATTTAATTGCTGTTTTATAATTGTTTTGAAGGCTGATTCTAGACTATTTTTAAAATATTTTGCTATTTTATTCTAGTAGTTCAATTGTTGTATACTTTTCAATATAATAATTAATCCCATTTTTAATTAACAGACATAGCTTACCTAACAAAAATGTTATTTATTAGGTGAGAAAATTGCCACTTCCAGAGAGACTCAAAATTATGCAAAATGAACCACAAGTTGTGTCTTCGTATTTCAAAAGTGAGTATGAGTATTCCAAGCATGTGTTTATGACATAACATTAGTAAATATCCTTTAATTTTTATTATTTTGTTTCCTAACAGGCAAATCAAAGATATAGTTTATTGTATGCATATCTCGCATCAATAATCCAGCTGCCTGTTAAAAGTTTTCTTAGCACAGTCATCTGAGAAGAAGAAGAATTATGTGTATTTATTGTTGTAAATAGCAATAATTTGCTATCATTACTCTGCTGTTAGTGATATTTTTAATAAAGTTTTAGACTATATTTTTGTTTTTACTTTTAAAACGAAAACATTTAAAAAGCTATATGTATTACCTTCTCTTTTAAGAAATATAATTTTTCTGGAAATTTCTTCTGAAATTATCAAATTTGCAATAAAACATCGAAACATGAGTATCAATTTATGGCCGGTAAGGAAAATAAATTTTCAAATAAGTGGAAAATCACAGGTCTGATTCCCAGCACAGTCTTCTGAGAAATGTCTATATTTGTAGTAATAGTTGGTAAGAAGAATTATATATATTGTCGTAAATAGCAATAATTTGATATCATTACTCTGCCGTTAGTGATATTTTTAATAACATTTTGGACTATATTTTTGTTTTTACTTTTGAAAAGGTATATGTTCATGACCTTGTCTTTTAAGAAATATAATTTTTCTTGAAATTATCAAATTTGCAATAAAAAATCTAAACAGGAATATCAATTTATGGCCAGTAAGGAAAATAAATCTTCATCAATTTTCAAATAAGTGGAAAATAAATAAATTCTCTTGTTAATCTTCAATAGTATAAGAAATCTAAAATATTAAGCACACTTTTATTATGCATGAACAGGGCTGGATTTAGATGAAAAGAGGTCCCTTCACCTCCCATTTTTAAGTTTGTAAATTACATAAGAGATATATATCACAGTAATGATGTATTTCATTACCATTACTATGATATATGGCAATATGTTAAATGAAGCATGTTGTGATTGGTACTAATCTTTATAAAAAATGTGCACGAATAATAAAGTCGAGAACACTTATGGACATTTATTCTCAGCCCCATATATAGTACTTGTAATGATATCTAATCAAACATTTACAAAGAAACAAAATTCAAATAATAAAATTCTTTGACTATGCAAATAAAATATTCAATAAAAATTATCATTTTCTATCAAATTAAATTAAACATATTCAATACATTGAATATTAAAGCAAATTCAATTCAGAGATAAATTTATTTCATAATAATTTGCATTTAAAGTTTAAGTATGAATTTTAAGTTTTAAACTAAACCAAAAATGGAGCTTTATTCAAACAAAATGCAGATCACAAAAAAGAAAATATCAAATTGTATATCATATTAAATTTTATGTTAATAGTTATTTTATTTAAGAATTGATTCGATCTAACTATACATTTAAAAAGAAAGTTTTCTTATAGAAAGAACAGAATTTCTCCTTATTTTTGATTCAGTGTTTACTGTTTTTAGAATAGTGTAATTCTAATTTTGCAAACAATTTGAATGTAAACACCTCTTGATCTTGAGGCCTATAGGAAAATCTGGCCCTGTGCATGAAAGTTGTTCAACAGTAAATATTTCTTTTCATTTGACTCATTAACCAATATTTTTTTTTTTCTTCCTCAGCAATTTTTTAGTATTGAAAAATAAAAATTTTGACATGGAAATATATTCGTTATAATAACAAAATACAGTTCTCAGTATTTGTAAATATAATAAACAGTAATTGAAAAAAAAAATCACTGATATTTAAATTTTGTGTACTAGTATCTATTTCTGAATAAACTTTTAAATAAATTATATTTCATACATTTCTTTATAAAATTTCTTGAATATTGTTACATGACAATTTGTATAGAATATAAAATGAATGAGTACAAGAAATTGAATCGCAGTATAAAAATATGAAAATTTCAACAGCATGTGAGGAAATGCAATATTTTTTTAAATCATTACACATACAGTTAGTTATCAAGATAGTTAATAAATTCTCATACTCTATTAAAGATCATAATTTGATAATAATCATTTTAATATATATATGAAGGAAATATAAATAAAAAATAGGATGAAAAAGTGTTATGATTTAAAAAAGATTGTAAATTATGTATAAATATATTGTTCTCTAAACCATCCCCATGTAAAAATATGAAATTTTAAAAGCTTGCAATTCTTTTTAAATATTAGCTATAAATACACAAAAATTATAATTAAAGTAAAAGTATCATAGATGTTACTTAGGAATTAATTTATAATTTTAAGCCAATGCATTTTAATAATCTATTTTTTTAACTCCAATATCTTGTATCATTCAACATATATAAATTCATTTTGGTGGCATAAATTTGGTAGGAATATAAAATTTCAATGTATTTATAACATAAAATCTGCCTTATTTTACTAACAGAAACTTTCTTTGAAATCTACATCTAAGATATTTCTGTGAGTATTCATCTTTCGAGATATTCTCTCCTCAAAAACAAGGTAGCAGGAATAGTGTGCAGCGCGAGTTCCTCCTAAACCTTCACAGAAACCACCTCTTAGGAATGGGCTGGGAGGAATTGAGTGCGGCTAGTGCTTTCCCAAGGAGGAACGGTGCACACCATTCCTGCCTAAAATTGCCTAAAAATTGCCTCCTCCCAGACGTCCGTATTTTTCTTAAACTAAATGACAAAATTTGAAAAAATTAGTTTTATAATAAAAGTGGTAGATTGAAATTTGATATTCATATAGGGCTTTGTAATATTTCCAAAATAAGTGTAACACTTCAAAATATCTCCACGAGGCAGTAAAATTAATTAAAGATTTCCATATAAAAAAATATCAAAACGACTTAATACTACATGGTATTATAAGTTTCAAATTTTGAAAAAATTTATGAAGATTATATTGCTTTGTTTCGCAAATAAAATAGTTTACATCCAGTAATTAGTTAAATAATTATAATATATCTAGCACTACATGAAAAAAGCGTAAATAAAATGCAAGTACGCGAAGTTAAAGAAAGGAATTACCTTTTGTTAAAAATTTCAGACAACCAGAGGGACCTGGCTCCGTGGTCATTAGGGATGTACTCGTAGTTGATCTTCTTGCTGGCTTCACATTACTGTAACGAGTTCAGTTACTTTTGCTTTTTTCTTACATTAGATTTTTCATTACATATGTTGAAATGCATCATAACTGGAGATGAGACTTGGATTTATGCTTACGACCAGGAAACAACCGATCAATCGAGAGTGAACAAGGTGAAGCAAACCGAAAAGTAGCTCAAAAATCAAGGTTATGTTGACTGTTTTCTTCAATTACCGTGGTGTGATGCATTATGAATTCCTTCCGCCGAGGCAAACTGTCAACAAGGAATATTATTTGAGTGTTTTGCGTCGTTTGCGTGAAGCTATTCGCAAAAAAGAGGCCACATTTATGGAAAGACAACTCTTGGTTTTTGCATCACAATAACGCTCCTGTTCACACTGCATTGATTCTTCGTGACTTTTTCACCAAAAAGAAACCCATAACGTTTCACAACGACCGTATTCAACTGATTTAGCAACGTACGACTTCTGGCTATTCCCTAAAGTCAAAAGACCACTCCGGGGACACCATTTTGAGTCGATTGAAGAGATTCAACTTGAATCGGCGCGCGCTTTGAAGGCCATCCCAGCCAATGACTTTTTAGCATGCATTGAGGATTGGAAAAAACGTTGGCATAAGTGCATTGTGTCCGGAGGGGGATTACTTTGGAGATGAATTAAATTTGGAAGAATTAATAAAGGGTTTTTGAAAAAAATAATAATTGATCCTACTTTTTGGGCACAGTAGCATCTCGCTTGCTCCTTAATCGGCGAAGTTCTGTAGTTGTAAGGCTTCTCCTCTTGTAGTTCTCCGAGTGAGATATCAGTGGGGATTTAATGGGGTAGGAATCGGGTGTGATTTCCTGTGTGTGTGTAAAGAAATGCTGATATCATGACACCCATAATAGTTTTTATATTTGGTAGTTCTCTGACACTGACAGGATCGGTGGAAATGATTAACCTGTCTGGTAATTTGCATATAATCTATGTATTTTAGCATTGATTTTAGACGACAAATTGTCTTTCAGTATTTTAGGATGCTCTTTGGGGATTATTCCAGTCGGCACTTCAAGCCGATAGGAAAAGATCTCACACCGTAATTGAATGCTTCTGAAGATCCTAAATAGAGCTTTACTAGAGTATTTTGTAATTTTAGCAATATCTTGTAATTGTAAAGCAATGCCCTCCATATTTGTCTCTAAAGGCGCTCCTATAACCTTTTGCTCTACATTGAGCAAAAAATAAAAATAACAACTTGGAAGAAATTGAAGGTAGGGTTTAAAGAAAGAAAAAAATTATAAAAGTAAATAAGTGGCTTACCTAAAAAGGATATGAAAACTAAAAAATAAAAAAATTTAAAAAAATAAAAAATAATATAACAACGAACGATTTGTATTTCGTGGCGCTCCTTGGCTGCGAACAATATATCAAGAAAAATGTTACAGAAAAAAAAAGTGAAGTACTACGTGAGAGTATTGAACCGCTCATCGCTGTTTTAAAGATTAGGATTAAGAAACTAATTTGATAGAGATAAATATATATATATATATATATTTGTTTTATAAATATCAAATATTTTAAGATGCTAAGGTTTTTTTTCTTAATTTTTGTATTCGGAAGTAAATATTTTATTACTTCCAATAATATATTCCTTCCATTAATATAATTGGTACTTACGTACTAACGGTACCTTGACGACAGACTTGGCGGTTTTAATTGTCGCCAATCTTTATTATTTGGAAAAAATATTTTGAAAGAGTTTTGATATTAAATGAAGTGTTTCATATACATTTTATTATTTGGAACAAAAATTTTAAGTGTAGATTGACGCCAAATCTGTAGCTGCGGTTGGCGCGTGTGCTCTTTATTGGCGCAACTGTCGCCAAGGTACCGTTAATACGTAAGTACCATATAATTTTATATATATTGTATTGTTTGTTCAGTTGAAGTAGTTTACTTGCATATTAAACAAAATTGTGTTTTCTTAAATAATAAAGATTGGCGACACTTAAAAACTGCCAAGTCTGTCGCCAAGGTACGTTAATACGTAAGTACCGAATTTTGTACTCGTATGGTGAATGTAAGCTTTTTCAACAAGTACAATTTTTTCAATGTTTTAATATTTCAAATATATAGATTTCACTGGATTTATTTATTTTTAAATCGATTATAGATTACAAGGGAAGTAGGCTAACTTAGCTAGGGTGGTAAAGAGAATGAAAGATTTCTTTGCAGAGAAGGGGGGAAATGAACATGAAATTCAAAATATCGGAAAGAAACTAGTTTAGCTTATAACAAAATTGTGACTACCAAGACGAATATGTTCAATTTGCTTCGCACATCACGTCTTCAGATAATTTTCGAATAGTTTAATACAGATTCACTAAATATCAAGATAGCTGTGAATATCAGTTAAATTACATATTAAATAAAAAAAAATTACTAAAGAAAATTTAATGAATAAATTTTGTTTAAATTAATGCTCTTACAACTAAAAATGAATCAAACAATCATGTTTTTTAATTCTTGAACTAAATGCCTTTCAATTATCTAAAAAAAATGTATATAAGTTTGCATTGTATTTTGCAAAAAAATTAGTTGCTTAGGTACTGAAATTAAAAGGAAATGTATGCTTTGTTTTCTGAATCAATTCCACATTTTTAAAAATATATTATTTATTGACTTTGAAATTGAGGACTTACGTTGACGAAGATTTATGATGTAGCAAACTCATAAATAACATTCATTTGGTAAGCAAGGTAAATTATATTATATTTATTATAAATATTTTCGAAATTTAATTGATTCGGAGATCAAATTGATTTTCAGAATTTTCGACTTGTGTTCATATTTATATTTCGATGACTTTTATTGAAAGGTAAAAGAAAAATTTTCAGTAAGAATTTGATCTTGATTATAAATTTCAATTTTTAATTTACATGCTTTTTTTCCAACAAAACCAAAATAGAGATATTTACTTTCCTTTCTGGATGGATCATATCTTGGTTATATCAATATTAAAATAATGAACAAAAGAAATTAGCATCCCAATTTTGTAAATTAATTTATTCACCCATACATAAAAAGGAGGAGAAAAAATGCACATACAGATTATATACATATTCAGAAGTATTTTTAAAATTATACAATATTTGTAAACAATATAATGTACAATTTCTTTTCTTTTTTCTTTTTCAAATTTATAAATAGAAAAGCCAGAGATTATATATATGAGGTAAATTAATTATTTACATTTTGTTAAACTTTTTACAATTTTTTCTTAACTGAGCTTCCAATATTGATGAAGGATGATGTATTTTCAGTGATCTTGGAAAGTGTGAATTAATAAACTCAAATAATAAATATTCAAAATAAAAAAACAACAATATAAAATTCGCTCCATTTTTTTCTTTTCAAAAATTTGGTTCTGGAAATTTGTTTTTAAATTTTTATTGTCCACATGGCAAATACACAATATTTTTTTAGTTATAAACAATTGGCCAGGAATCTAGAAAAAATGTTTTTTTATTCAATACATCTTACCAGATTTTTTCAATTTTCCAGAAAGTAAAGTGAATATTGTTTATTTGTTACACAAACTGTGTAATGAACTCATTTCTTTTCAGTTTTCTATATGGTGTGTTGTGTAATATAAAGTATAAAATAAAACTTACAAATACAGGAAGAGGAACAAGCTGTACGTGAAAACAGAAATATATATATATATTTAAAATAATTAAATAAGAATCTCAGGGAAAATTTGTGTAGTTTTTATTTCTGCCTGTTTCTAGTATTTCTGTAAATTTTTGTACAACTGATGCTATTTTTATAGCTTTGTTGTACAAAATGATTTTTGTTTTAGAAAAATCTTTTGTTCATTTTATTCTTGCTTTTTCTCATGTTTTACATTTACATTTTCTATAGCCTTATATATATAAATCTAAATAATTAATATATATGTAAGACAAAGCTAAAAAATAATCTAAATGTTAAAAGAAATAGAGAATTAATTTTCCTCTGTGCTAAAAAGGTCACTTTCAGAAAAGCAAAGTTAACAGTTTGTGAAACAGCTGGGAGGAATTGTTTTGTGTATCATCCTTTCAAGGAACGAAAAGCTGGTTTTTACTTGAGGCATGTGGGGCACAAAAGAAAGGTATAAAGTAAACATTCCCATCACAGCAAGCCAATTAACAAGATTAGTTCACAAATACAGAAACAAATAAATTAAAAATTTTCTATAATGTTATTTTATGTGCATAATCAATATGATCTACTTCTAAGTGCAACATTCTTTATTTCATAAAGAATATGATTATTGGTATGAGTAAATCTTCCCTGTGTAACTATCTGCTAACATCAAATACACAAGTGATAGCATAATGAGAGAGATTTTTACTCCTTGTTTACATATATAATCAAAAGGAAAGATAAGTAGTAGAGATATGAAACAAACATGTTTCACAAATATAATTACATTGACTCCACTACTAAGATTTATGAAAAATGTTGACATAAATATTATAAATTTCATAGAAAATCAATCGTTTAATTATGCTCTTTTAAAAGTGGTGCAATAATGGGCATTTCAAAAATAGTTTGATTGAGTAAAAATATTATTATTATTTTTTTTTTTTTGATGAGCTGTTTGAGAGAAAATGTTGACAGTATATTCCTTTAAAAAAATTTTCAGAGAATCAAATCTTCAATTAGAATTTCATATGAAGTTCATTGCATTTTATAAATATGTTGAATCACTATTGCTTCAAAAGTAGTCGAAAACATGAGATTAAAAACCAAGAGTTTGAAAAAACCTTTTGAAAATTCAACTCTAACATTGAGTTCGAATTATCACTTTTTTTTAAAATGCCAGTAAACAATTAATGCCACTTATAAAAAAATCATTGGAATGAAACTTTTTGAGTTCCATATGTAAAATAAGAATAATGAGTTTAGATTCTGTTAACAAATGATAAATAAATTAGCTATCTAAATTGGGCATGCCAGAAGTAACTTTTAAAAATTTTTCAAATGGTGATGCATATAAAAAGTTTAATTTCAGTCAACTTTAAGTGAATTTCAATGTGGTTCACCAAAGCTTGCTTTCCGATGAATTCTTTATAGCAAATATCACACTGAAAAGGGCTACTTTAGTGTGACTCCTGGTGATAACAGTAAAGTAAAACATCATTGAATTCCTTTCCACAACATTTCCAAATCTTCTGTTTTGGTTTTCTTCTGTTTTCAAGTTTGAAATCTTCTCAACAATTTTCTTTTTGTTTTGACAGGCTTGGCTTACAAACTTTAGCAGCTTCAGGTTTTTGATTTGCCTTTTCTTCATTCAGCTGTTCTTCTAAATTTGTAGATGTAAAATACAAATTGGAGTCACTTGAAAGGCCTTGAAGATCACTTTTACTCACTTCTAGAGATACAGTTACAAGGATTCCATCACAAGATCCATCATCCAAAATATATGGTGTAACTTTTATTATAGGCCCTGGAAGAGATTTCTCATTTTCAGAATAATCAATATGATCTACTTCTAAGTGCAACATTCTTTATTTCATAAAGAATATGATTATTGGTATGAGTAAATCTTTCCTGTGTAACTATCTGCTAACATCAAATACACAAGTGATAGAATAATGGGGGAGAATTTTACTCCTTGTTTACATATTTAATCAAGGAAAGATAAGTACTAGAGATATGAAACAAACATGTTTCACAAATATAATTATATTGACTCCACTACTAAGATTTATGAAAAAATGTTGACATAAATATTATAAATTTCATAGAAAATCAATCATTTAATTATGCTCTTTTAAAAGTGGTGCAATAATGGGCATTTCAAAAATAGCTTGATTGAGTAAATATTATTATTATTATTATTTTTTTGATGAGCTGTTTGAGAGAAAATGTTGACAGTATATTCCTTTAAAAAATTATCAGAGAATCAAATCTTCAATTAGAATTTCATATGAAGTTCATTGCATTTTATAAATATATTGAATCACTATTGCTTCAAAAGTAGTCGAAAACATGAGATTAAAACAAGAGTTTGAAAAAACCTTTTTTTTTTTTTTTTTGAAAATTCAACTCTAACATTGAGTTCAAATTATCACTTTTTTAAAATGCCAGTAAACAATTAATGCCACTTATAAAAAAAAATCATTGGAATGAAACTTTTGAGTTCTATATGTAAAATAAGAATAATGAGTTTAGATTCTGTTAACAAATGATAAATAAATTAGCTATCTAAATTGGGCATGCCAGAAGTAACTTTTAAAAATTTTTCAAATGGTGATGCATATATAAAAGTTTAATTTCAGCCAACTTTAAGTGAATTTTAATGTGGTTCACCAAAGCTTGCTTTCCGATGAATTCTTTATAGCAAATATCACACTGAAAAGGGCTACTTTAGTGTGACTCCTGGTGATAACAATAAAGTAAAACATCATTGAATTCCTTTCCACAACATTTCCAAATCTTCTGTTTCGGTTTGTTCTGTTTTTCAAGTTTGAAATCTTCTCAACAATTTTCTTTTTTGTTTTGATAGGCTTTGGCTTACAAACTTTAGCAGCTTCAGGTTTTTGATTTGCCTTTTCTTCATTCAGCTGTTCTTCTAAATTTGTAGATGTAAAATACAAATTGGAGTCACTTGAAAGGCCTTGAAGATCACTTTTACTCACTTTTAGAGGTACAGTTACAAGGATTCCACCACAAGATCCATCATCCAAAACATATGGTGTTACTTTTATTATAGGCGCTGGAAGAGATTTCTCATTTTCAGATTCCTGTGACTCTTTGTTATGTTGAAAGTTACTTTGGAGTTTAACTAAGCCAGGTATGGCATTACATTCTGCAGCAAGAACACTATCTAAATCTGTATTAGGAGGATGAACCTCTTCCTTACAGAAGGTGGTTTGAGGAGACAACAAAATTGCCAGTTTTTATCCCCAGTGCAGCTCCATTCCGTTCGAGCAGGAATTTGCCTATATCTTGGGCAGTCATCAAATTGCTTATGCTCTGTCCTTGAGCACAGGTTGGTATGAAACGACTGACAACCCTGAAGGTTGACATTGCTCAGAAAAACTGAAATGTAAAAGGGCAAATATTTGTTTTCATAATATATAACATAAAATATTTAAATAATTTATATAAAAAAAGGAATGGAAAATAGTTGTAATTCATCAATAGCATTTGCATTAACTTTTTATAACAGTTAAATACTCTTTATAAATTTAAAAGTAACACATTAAAACAGCCTGTTTCTTGTGCAATGTTAACTACGATTTTTCTAAGTCTTTACCGAAAATAAGCTGACAATTTTTAATATTTTATTTCTTTACTTCAATCTTCTGCAATACTTGTTAAGTTTTGATATAGATTCTTATTAACTGAAGTTTATAAAATTCAATCTTATAGAATGAAATTTCAGCAGTCTTATAAGCTATTTGACTGAATTGCAAAAAGGAATTAGAAAAATCCTTGTAGCTCCTCTATATTCAAGGACAAATCTATACTGATCCTATTGCAAAATCTATATACACCTTTAACTCTAGTATAACGAATCTATTTTAGAGATTCATTTACAATACACAATGTTTTGCTATTTATCAGGCATTTTAACAAGGAACTAAATGAGTTTTTCTGAATCTTATTTCCTTTTCAAATAATTTAGAATCAATAAAAAAAGCAATAAGATAAAGGGAAAAAAAAACTGTAAATTGTTATATAATTGTATTGAGTGAAATATTTACTTATCAATATTTTGTTTCAAAATGCAAGTATTTGCATCAAATGTATATAAATATGCCTTGTGATTATTAGATCAATTTATAAATATTTCAATCAAAAATATACTTGCAAACACTAATATCATTATTGATTAAAGATGTTGATCATAATATATTTGTAATTAATTCAATCAAGATTATAAAAATTTAAATTTATCTTACACCCTAATAAAAACAATAAAATTTATAGATGTTTTTATATTTCTGACAATCTCAGAGGATTTTTATAAGATAAAAAAATGTTTATTGAATGAAAAGTAAAACTGATTAAGGTGAACAATATGACTTTTCCAAACAATAAAATTTTGATTCTATTAAGACTTTTTAAATAAAAAAAAAAATTCCTTCAAAATTGCTTTGTTTAATTTATAAGAAACAAAACACAAACAAAAGATTTTGAAATTGAAACTTCCATATAGCAAATACAATAGAATAGATATATTTGCTTATTTTCATTTTACAATAGGATTGTTGTATTATATTGTAATATATATATATATATATATATATATATATATATATAGCATTTAAAGTTTTTTTCTTCTAAAATATTTTTCGTACAAAAACAAACTTTATTAGTATATAAACTTGATATAGGAATTACTTTTATTTTTGATCAATATTAATTTTACATGATTTGATTAATAATACTTGTGATTGCGATATGCCCATAATACACATGCAGATAACATTATAGTTTTTTTTGACAATGCAAACAAGCCACAAAATAAATAATTCTTATAGTTGAAAAAACAATGAAGAAATTGTTCACTTATGAATGAAAACTGCATAAGTATTGTTAATAACATGAATAAAGTAAATACAAATTATGTTCAGCATTCTTATAGACAAAGGAAAATGTAAATGATTAAGAAGAGTTCATTCAAAATACTTGAATATGGTCACTACTGTTAACAAATTTCATTCTAGAAATATTATACAGATAATCTCTCTCAAGAAGTGAAGGTAACAAGATTAAAATAATAATTCGGGGGAAAAAGTGATCATCAAAGCAAATCCATTTAGCCAACACCTCTTAGATACAAGATTTAGCTGCTGGTTTGTGACATCCCACATATCAGTTGCAGCATTTCATTGTAACTAACAGAGTGATGATTTATAACAGTCAAATTGATTTTAATTTAAAATAAAACAAATTTCTATTAATAGTTTTTAAAATAATACTAGTTTTGCCATATTAAAAATTTGTATTAATTATATTTTATTAATAAAGAAATTATCTAGCATTTAATTTATTAACTGATTAATTTAATTTTTGTTTAAAAAAAAAAAAACCAAAAATAAAGTTATAAATTGAATAATTGTAAAACATTTAAATGAGACTTTCTATTTCTTAGAATAATAGAAATTTTTTTTCAATATTTATTAATAAATATTTCAATTCAAAAATAAAACTTTTCTGTTTAAATTATTATTATTTTGTTCTTTTACTTAGAAATTTATTCTCTCTTAGAGAAAATAAGCTTTCACATAAAGTATATTGCAATTGTAATTTTAAATAAAGTTTATACAAACTTATACATTATAATTGTATCTTGTTTTAAAAAAAAAAATATTGAATGAATACTAAATCTCTTCTCATGCTATTTAAAAATTAGCAAATATTTATATTCAAACAACTAAAATGTAAGTGATTTTTAAATTAATAGTAAAAACATTTCTAGTCTGCAATAGCACTTTATTTTAGTTTTTCTTCAATTGTAATCCCTTAAAAAAAAAAAAAAAAAAAAACAGGTATATAGATTTTAGAAATTTATAGGAATTTTATTAAAGTTTCTTTTAAAATAATTTTTTCCTTTGTTCTTTTTTTTTTTTAATTTTTTGAAAAATGTATAATTTTCCACACCTGTTGAGGTACTAATATATTTTCCATTATATTAAAAGATAGAAAAATTATTTTAATCTTTAAATATATCATGTATAGGAAAACATCATTACTTTGAAAAAAAAAAAAACTTTATTTAAGTATATGTGCATCTTTACTTCTTAAAATGTTTAATATATATAATTTTTAATATTAATCAAAAAGTATAATAATGTTTAAATTCGTAGTACAAATTCAGAAAAAGTAAAAAGAATAACACAAAAAACAAATAAAAAAGATTATTATAACAAATATATTTGTTAGATCCAATCTGCACAATTAATAACAATAATTTACATATATATATATATATGAGAGAGATTGGTAGATATATCAGTTAGAGTTCTCATCAGATTTTATCTTTTCCAATATTTAGTAATTTTTTTAGCTTAACCATATCTATTAAGTTATAAGTGTTGCCATTCGAATTAATTGCATTAAAATAAATTCTACAGTGAAATAAGTGTAAATCATTATAACTACATCTGATGTTTGGTATAATAAACTGCCTCAACTAATATTTTGAAAAATTGATCACTACTATTGAGTTTCAAAGATTTATTCCAAAGCAATAATTTTGAGCATGAATAGTTTTTTAGCTCATTTACTGTTTGAGCACAATATGCAGATAAATATATTAATACAGATAAAAAGAGGCTGAACTTTATTAAAATCAACTCAGAAAAAAATAGATTAAAATAATAGAAGTTCTATGAAATTATCAAATTCAAAATACTCTGTATTAATATTCTTAAAAATTATAAATCATATTTATTAAAAAACTAAAGTTAATGGCAGAAGTTTTAATTTAATTTTCCCCTTCATAAATTTTTTTACTGATATTAAATATTGAAACCCTACAAGTGTTCTGTACTTACCAAAACAGCCCTCAAAAGCACCTGTTGGAATTTTAACCAGAAACAGAAGATTTAAACTTTAATTTATTAATACAATATTTTGCATTTTCAACTAAAATATTTGTTATTTGAGTCAAAGCATATCGCGTTTTTATTCCAGATGTGAAAAAACCAAAATTGTAGCAAAGGAACAAGTCTAAAATTGTAATATTGTTTATTTAAAAATCCAAATTTTTACACAGAAAACTAGTGCTTGTTATGAATGAAATTTAGAATCATTCCTCATGTATGAATTATAGAAATAAAAATGAATGCTACTTTACAATTAATTAAAATATCTTATTCAATAAAATTTTGAAAACCTTGAATGACAAATTCAATAATTATTTTTAAAGCAGGTTTTATTTGTAATTTTTAGATTCACAAGCAAAGAGGTTTTAAAGTTTACATTATTTTATATTTAACTATGTTAGTGCGTTCTATTTCATGTAAATACCTTAATGATACAAAATGTATTTCTTACACGATTTTTGTGTAAATCATACATGTATAAGAGAACATTTTCTAATACGAAAAATTTAATTAACAAATTTATAAAATTGGGGATTAAAGAAGAAATATAACAAAAAGTCCAACCAAATAAAATTACTTACTTAATGTTCGTTATTATTATACAGTAGGGCTTGATAACTGAATCTCTGCTCTTTCAAAACTCCACAAGTATAATTCTACTGTACATCAATAGGAGAAGTTGATCCCTGAGCCTCTTTTGTTCAATCAGGGCGACCGGCGCATGCGTTATGTAAAATCACAGTATTTTCCGATCAATACCTGTTGGCTTTTTTGCACATTTCAACTGTTTCACCAAAATATTGGCGTGCTCATTCACTTGGACGTTAATGGGTCATATAAAGGAGTTTAACAGTTAAATAAGTTTATTATGTGAGGAAATGTGTTCCAAAAAGTCATTTGTTCAACCGGTCAAGTTTATTACAGTCTTTTTTTTTTAAATCACGGCTTTGACGATAATTTACTAATGATGAGTTACATGAAAAATAGTGACTCTCAAAGGAGAGTATGTATTCATGTATTAGAAGAGAACGCGATGTATTTCTTAAAGATAAAAAATAATATGTTCTAAATAAATTAAAAAATAAGAACAAATATATATAAAAAGAACATTTAAGGAAGGCAGATATACACGGGCTATTTTTTTCTGTCAAAATCCGATAGCTGTGCTAAGTGACTAGTTAAGTAATATATGACGATCTACACCATAATATTTGTCACCTTCGAGTTCAAAACACCAGTAAGAGATTAACTGCCGGCTCGTTAACAAGGCTGACATGAATGATTTTCTCATCAAGTGCGAGTTGCATGTCGTTTGTTTCAGGAGAATGGAATAATGCAACAGAAATTCACCGAAGAATGTGCTACGTTCTATTATAGGATGGTTTTGATCCATGACAACGCACGACGATATGCTTTTTGTAGTAATCAAACAGCTTCTTACACAATTTCAATGAGAAGTGTTTGATTATCCGACGTCCAGCCCAGACCTGGCGTCGAGTGACTTCACACATCTTTCGAGAAATCTAGAGGGAGGACAGTGTTTCCGCAAATTTTAAAATTATAAATAAAAACTTTTATTAGGAAATAAAGACATAATTTTATATGAAAATAGAATAAAAACGATTTATATTTAAAAACACTCAATTTATATTTAATTAGGGTTTAAGAATTGTACATTTATTTTTAAAATTGTTGTTAAAAAATATTTTTGTTTATTTTCAGCTCAATAGATGGCGACCTAAATATATTTCAATTTGTTTCGATTGTAATAGATTTACTCAAATGTATTTAAAATTCCAATAACAATAGCCATTCTAATCGTATAGTCTTGGCAAATAAATTTCACATGCTACTACGTCAACTCAAGTCTACTTGCCTGCATAATTTACGATTTCATTTTGCTACTCTTTCATCAATTAGTACCTCTTCAACCTTGATTATCTTCTCAGCATGTGTTCCACCGAATTTACTCACGACTTTCTTTCATCACTGTCATATCACTTATCTTCATCTACCATAGCTTTTTTCTCATTTATGAAACTTCTTCGACTATTCACCATATGTAATAAAAAACATTCATTCTCGTTTTGCTTTCATCACTGCCATATCACTTATCTTCATCTACCATAGCTTTTTCTCATTTGAAACCTCTTCTACTATTCACTATATGTAGTAGAAAAACATTCATTCCTCTTTTGCTAAAAAGGCTAAATGTTTTTATTTACTTTATTTCAGAGACTATCATCTTTGTTATTGTTTATCATGATTAACTTTGTCTACATGTGTTGTATCTTTTTTTAATATTATTATGTAATCTTTTTCTGATTCTCATAAATACCATCCTCATGCCAGACTGTCTAGCCGGTTTCCAGTCATTCTTATCCATATTGTAAGCTGCTGATGATGTTGGTTAAATTTTATTGTTTTTGTCCGATTAATATGGCAATAATACGTGACTGTTCGCAGATGAATAGCAATAAATTACTATTGGTAATAAAATTCAACTATATATAATTAGTTACTTTTTTGATGTTCTGTTTGCTTTTTATAATATACTGTCTATTTTCAATATTCTTACACTTGTGTGTTTATGTCATTATAAAACTGTCGGAAAGCATTTAATTTTATAATTTGGTATTTAAATTTCTGCAGAACTTACAATTTTGTCTTTCTAATACAATTAGATCCTAATGTCTAATTAAGTCTTTAAGTAGTTGTCACTCTACGGTCATCTAGAGCACACAAGGACTAAACAGACTGGGACCTACAATTTAAAGTGGAGTCCGAACCACTCACAAACTTCCATGGCACCGACGCGATTCGAACCGTAAGCCTATGGTACCAAAGGACAGTGCGCTAACGACTTGGCATACCAGATGCATCTAGAACTGCAAAAATTATATCCAGAACTTGTTCAGTTCCGTCTCAATAAAAGTACTGTTTCAAGATTCGTAATATCACGTGATTAATTAATTCTGTTGATTTGGAAATTTTGTTTATTATTCCATATCTGTATTATTATTTTTTTAAATATCTTTAATTATACTACAGGCCTTGACCGTTCTTCATTTTCAATGACTGGAATTTTGTAGCTACTTCGCAGCCAACAAACTTCGGTAGTCTATTTCATATCGTGTAGGGGTTGCTGATGTTGATTAATTTTTTTGTGCTTTGTCCGATTAATATGACAATAATATGCGTGACTGTTCACAGGAAAAGCAATAAATTACTATTGCCAATAGATTACTAGCGACTGAAATGAATTTCAAAAGCAAATACAATCCCAGAAAAAAAAAACGATACGAAAGCGTTTCATTGTGACAAGTATCGTTCGCCTTCATCTTTTGTTTCAGATTTGCAGATTATTCAATCAGTGCTTTAAATCAATTTCATAAGGTTTCTTGTGCGTAGGTAGCTCTTCAATTCAAAAAAAATGTCGACTAACACTATTACAATGGTTAATTTTGGTTACGATTACTGTGTAGAAAGAGATCATCTTAAATAGCTTTAATTTATTAGGAAATAAAGATATAATTTTATATGAATATAGAATAAAAACGACTTATATTTAAAAACACTTAATTTATATTTAATTAGGGTTTAAAACTGTACATTTATTTTTAAAATTGTTGTTAAAAAATATTTTTGTTTATTTTCAGCTCAATAGATGGCAACCTTTGAAGTATATTTCAATTTGTTTCGATTGCAATAGATTTACTCAATAGTTATTTAAAATTCTAATAACAATAACCATTCTAATCGTATAGTCTTGGCAAAATAGAATTTCACATGCTACTAGGTTAAATCAAGTCTACTTGCCTGCATAATTTACGATTTCATTTTGAGACTCTTTCATCAATTAGTACCTCTTCAACCAGGATTATCTTCTTAGCATGTTTTCTCATTTATTTTTACTCATGATTTCCATTGATCACTGTCATATCACTTATCTTCATCTACCATCGCTTTTTTCTCATTTATGAAACCTCTTCTACTATGCACCATATGTAATAGAAAAAGCATTCATTCCTTTTTGCTAAAAATGCTAACTGTTTTTATTTACTTTTATTTCAGAGACCATCATCTTTGTTTTGTAAACTTCATCTTTGTTACTGTTTATCATGATTAACTTTGTCTACATGTGTTGTATCTTTTTTTATTAATATTATTATGTAATTTTTTTTCTGATTCTCAATAAATATCATCCCCTCATGCCAGACTGTCTAGCCGGTTTCCAGACATTCTTATCCATATTGTGTTCAGTTTATACCTTCATTTTATAATGTTATACACGTCTACTTAGTCATTTTGAACAAAAAGGGTGCTCTTTTATCACACTCATCCCTGATTTCACTTTTGATATGAACTGGTTTTAAAACATTTTGTGATAGAATGTCGAATTGAAATGTGTAATGGAAGAATGATGACTTCCGTTACTGGCATTTCACACAGTAAAAAGACAGTCTTCCATTTAATTCATTTGCTATAAAATATATATTTGTAATAATATAAATAACATAATAACAATAAAATCATTTATTCCGAGGAACTAAACAAACCGAATTTACTACAAATTTCAGGGAAATGTAATTTGTTATAAACTATAAAGTAAAGCCTGAAAACAAGAAAGGTGAAATACAATAACTGTTGTAGCACACTTTGTTATATTAAGTTGTAATTGATCATAGCATTTTTTATTTTTATATAAAATGATTCTTTATAATTATTTACAATAAAAAAAAAAAACCATAGAGCTACGTATATAAAAAAAATGTATATATATATATATATATATATATTCTAGTTGCCATTATCTTTATTATTAAAAATGGAGGGGAGTGGGTGAATTCTCACACTGCTGAAAAATTGAAAAAATTATTTTATATATTTTAAAATTTAATATACATGAATAATCCAAATGATCTTGAATTTGGAATATTATTCAGGGGAGGGGGTATTCTTCTCTGGAAATTAATCTTAATGTTTATAGATCAATATACAATAAAAAAATTAAAAAAACTATTCGTAATATAATTCGAATAAAACTCATGAAAGCATAAGGAGTTAAACGTATTAGGAAACGGGATTAACAGAAATTAAACACTTAATTTAAATAAATTAAATTATTTTTCTAGATTTGTCTAGGATCTTGTACTAGAAGAAATGTGTTTACATGTAATTAAAAAGCATTTTTATTTATCAACGGAATCAACAACGAGAAAGAGCAACAAAAACATAAATCTTTTTAAAAAACAAAAATATTACATGGTTCATTCATAAAAAAGTAAGTTTAGTTGGTGAAATATTTCACACTACAAACCAAGAAAACGTTTTTAAAGTGATATCTCAAATGTCAGAAAATTTCTCTAGGCAGTGTATAAATTTAGAAATATCTGGGCAACTTCCTTGCATATTTAACGTTTGTTATGTTTGTTCTTACTGGAAAGGAGGCCCTTTGAGGGGATGCAGGGATTTCTAACAACTCAACTACTTGATCTAAATTTTAATAGTTTAAAAAATTTTTACATCTTTTTTATATCCACTTTTTTTTAATATAAATAAATTTTTCTTCGTGTTTACAAATTTCACTTACTTCAAAAAAAAATTCTTTTTTTATTCGCCTGACTTTTTTTTTGGAATGTAGGATAGAACACTTATGAATACTTACTGTATACACACATTTAGTCGTTTATTAGTCTTCCGTTTAATCGTCGAGCGCTTAACTAATGCAAAGCACCCTTTTATTGTAGACGTTTGAAATTAATCAAAAATAAATTATCGTTTAAAAAACTAAAAAACACGCTTTTAGAGTTAATCAAACTAAAAAGTAAAAAATAATTGTTAACATAAGAATAAAATTACTGACAAGAAAATGAATGTCACTGTTCTAAAAAACGTGCGGTGCTCGATATCAATCGTTATAATTTTTCACTAGTTTCATTCCGAAATGCAGAGTTAGTTTAAAAATGTCATACAAAGCACCCCACGCCAGAACCGAGATAACCGAGCGCCAGAGCGCCAGCCACTCGGCCATTCAGGCCCATGTAAGAATAATAGTAAACACAGAAATAATGACTCATCATACTTCAATTTTCACTTCAAAAATATTTATAGTGATATATTTATAGGAGAATCCAAGCAGTATTATAAGAATGAGCCCTTCAATTAATTTTTAAAATAATTAATTTTGCATTGCTGAAATATATACATTCTGATATGAATATATATATATATATATATATATTTAAATGTTTACAAAGCATTAAAAAAGAATAAAATTCAATAGTGAATAATTTTAAAATTCAAAACTGAAAAAATACTACTGTGTCCAAAAAGTAAGACCAATTATTATTATTAGTGGGCTTAAATATAATTTCATATAGAGTTATGATGCATTTCCAAAGTGGCCCACAAGATCATTTGAGTTGGCCCTCCGTGGTATAGAATAATGAAGCTCCATCAAACGAAGACATACATAAAATCAATAACAGAATTTACAAGCCCCAGGCAAACTCTAATGCAGGGGTGGCCCCACGCGGCCCGCCTTGAACATTTTCCGGCCCGTGAGATTTATCACACTTTTACAAAATATATTTTATAACGGCCAAAGTAGTGAAAACCAGTGTATTAAAAAAAATACATTAGGTGTGTATCCATATATTCAAAAATGAACTACCGAAATTATGAGAAAAATTAACTTTGATTTTAAAATGATATTCTTGCGAATATATGACAGATGTTGCCTGTTTTTATGTATGAGTTTATAGTATGATTTCGCAGAATATTTAAATTATATTCTGCGAACTCATGAGGCTCTCGAATCTTGAAATATCTAATATAACAGGTTCTATGTTTCATTTTAAGTGACCTTAGTGACCATTCCTAGATACACACAGTTGATTGTTGATAGCAGATCAAACCACACTCTTGGTCAAGTTGTTAGCGCTTTTGGGGACGCAAAACCAATTTCGATGTGTAAATACCCAAATTGAGATCGATTTGCAAAAGCTAAGTGAAAAAGTGGAGAAACACATATCTCACTAGTAAAATGAATATTTTTTAATGATTTAATTTTTTTATTTTATTTATAAATATAAATATATAATATATAAATTTCTTTTTTAGTGTTATATATTTCTGTGAAATGTGCGTTTAGTATCATTATTATTATATTATCTATGTTTACATTCAGGAAAAATAGTAAACACAACAATAATAACAGCAGAAAAAATAATAATTGATAATAATCAAAAATAATAAATCATTATGTTTCAATTTTTCCCTCCGAAAAATGTCTATAGTGGGTGTAAATCTAATATGGGGATATATAATTTTATATGATGCAGTTCCAAAGTGGCCTTCAAGATCATTTGAGTTGGCCACCCGTGGTAGAGATTAATGAAGCTCCATCAAACACAGACATATATAAAATCAATAACAGAATCCACTACCAAAGGCAAAGCTCTATGAAAAGAAATCCCAGATGTCTCAAAATAGACCAGAAGCAGCTCCTAACTGGGGGGTTGCTAGGCAACGGAAGAAGCGGTGAGGTATTTTTTTAAAAGGTGACACGTGTTTTTATCGACCTGTTTTCGCCGTTTATTTCCCAAGTTCCTGGAATTCGGACATCTCATTATCAGTTTGAAGGAGAGCAACAAGTTGTTCGTGAAGAAGAAGAAGGTTTCGATAAATCATGGCAGCCATTTTGTTTTAAGTTTTTATTCAAGATAAATATTTATTTATAAAGCGTGAAAATTCAATGTTTCTAGGTTTCAATAACTTTAAAGGAGTAGAATAAAATTAAATGGTGTGTCATTTTTTAAAGTATATTGAAATTTTATTTGGGCTGATTCCTCATTTTATTGGACATTCCAGGCAATATTTAAAGAATGGGGTATTTAATTAATTTTTAAAATAATTAATTTTTTATTGCTGAAATAAGAATTCTAAGATGAAAAATATTTATTTAAAAATTTCGTTTGAAGAATTAAATTCAATAATGAATAATTTTTAAAATTCAAAACTGAAAGAATAGACAAGGAAATGAAGAAATTAATTAATTAATTTCGTTTACTATTACGTAATAGACAATAAAATACATTCTATTACTAGAAGATACTAAAAAAAAAAAAAAAACTATTAAATTAAATTAATTAATTAAATAAAAATCTATTTTTTTAACATTTACTATGTCGATTGTCTATAAAATTATAAGTATAATACAAGGGGTGGCAAACCCAAATGATCTTGCGGGCCACTTTGAAAATGCATTCTAACTCAGCGGGTCGCATATAAAATTATATATCACCATATTTTATTTGAACCCACTATAGACATTTTTTTTTTGGAGTGAAAATTGAGACATAATGAGTTATAATCTTTGCGTTTACTATTTTACTTACAAGTGAACATATATAATATAACAATAATGATACTAAACGCACATTTTAAAGAAATATATAACACTAAAAATGAAATATAAAAAATGAAAAAAAATATGTATATAAATATAAATGAAATCATTAAAAAACATTTATTTTACTAGTGCGATATTTATTTCACCACTCTTTCACTTAGCTTTTGCAAATCGATGAGCGCATTATAGGTTTGCAAAATATAATTTAACTATTCTACGAACTCATAACTGTAAACTCATAAATAAAAGAGGCACTATCTGTCATAAATTCGCAAGAATATTATTTTAAAATCAAAGTTAATTTTTTATCATAACTTCGACAGTTAATTTTTAAATATATGGATGCACAAATAATGCATTTTTTTTAATACATTTTTTTTCACTACTTTGGCGATTATAAAATAAATAGATTTTGTAAAAGTGTGATAAATCTCACGGGCCTGAAAAATGTTCAAGGTAGGCAGCGAGTTGGCCACCCCTGTTCTAGGGTAAGAAGAAGTTGTCTAAAGATTGCAGCCTTTAAGTAAATTTTTAAAACAATTAATTTTTCATTGCCGAAATATACATTCTGATATATAAAAAATTTATTTAAAAATTTACTAAGCCTTAAAAAAGAATAAAATTCAACAGTGAATAATTTTTAAAATTCAAAACTAAAAAAAAAAGACAAGAAAATGAAAGAATTAATTAATTAAATTAATTTACATTTATTGCCCTAATAGAAAATGTCATGTCTTGTTAAAACAAAATGTATTCTATGACTAGAACAAAATAAAAAATAACAATTAAATTAATTAATTAAATAAAAATCTTTTTTTTTTTACATTTACTATGTCTATAATCTATAAAATTATAGGTATAATATATAATAAGAAAATTAGGTTGAAAAATAATGTGGGATTTAATAAGATAATAAAATAATAAAGTGGGATTGAATAATATAATTAATAATGCTAAGATAAAGTAGGCAATTTTGAAAGGAAAAAATATTGTTGCAAATATTTAATGATACATTCTCCATCATATTTTATTTATTTATTTTGGTGGCCAAGTAGCTAGCGCTCTGGCCTTTTGGTATCACAGGCCTCTGGGTCGAATCTGGCGGTGGCATGGATGTTTATGAGTGGTTCGGAATCCACTTTAAACTGTAGGTCCCGGTCTGTTTAGCCTAAAGTATGCACAAGACGACCATAGAGCCAAAACCAAACTTTAAACCATCATTTTTTATGATATTTAAAAACCTTTTTCGAACAATTTTTGATTTCATTTTGGAAGAACTGTTTTGGTTTTGAAGTAAAATATTCGTTTAGAATGATGTAATAGTTTGATCTAGTTAGTTTGGGGTGATAGTTTGGCTACTCACAAGCAGTTCAAAATAAACCACTTCTTCCATATCAGACCATATGCAAAGCAAAACCTACTTTTGATGCTATCGGGGTTTTGCTGTGAGGATAGATTTTCCTTTTGAGTTAACCATTTTCTTTTTTTTTAAATAGCATTTGCATAAAGTATCATCTTATCGCCAGTCACTATACACTGTAAACAAGTATTATAAAAAAAAATTTTTTTGAAGTCAATTCCTACTTTTTTACTATATTGCAGAAAGATCCTTTAGAAATAAAGTTGAAATTTTCCTCTTATATCTGGCGCCATCTATTATTAGATACTAAACTTAACTGTAATGTAAAAATGTAAAAAAAAAAAAAAAAAAAAAAAAACTAAAATTAATTAATTAAATTTAATTAATGAATTAATATTTGAAAAACTGTATTAACATCAAGTGTCATCCACTACAAGTTCAAAAAAAATGTATTTGAACTTGAGTGGAGGAATAAAAAGGATTTTATGAACAACTGAAAATTTGAACAAGATATATATAGGGAGAGTGTGAACTAATAGTAGGAATTGAAAACGGATCAATATTATTTCTTGTGATTAGTGATCTGCGAACATTTACTGGTTGCTAACTATTTTGAGCTGTGAATTCATGTGGAACCCAATCTTTATTATATTTTTAAATGTTGCACTACTATTGTTTGTACACAGTTTAGTCTACCAGCTAGTTCACTACTTTTGTTTTTTTTTCTTATCCCATTTGGCAGACAGTAGCATCTAGATCAGGAGTGGCCAACCCAAATTATCTTGCGAGTCACTTTGGAAATACATCATAACTCCACGAGCCACATGTAAAATTATATATCCCCATATTAGATTTAGACCCACTATAGACATTTTTATATTCATATTACAACCTGTTATGTTAGATGTTCCAAGATGGCGCACATTATGACTTCGCGAAATGTAATTTAATTATTCTGTGAACTCATAAATAAAACAGGCAATATCTGTCATATATTCGCAAGAATATTATTTTAAAATCAAAGTTCATTTTTTTCTCATCATTTCGACGGTTAGTGTTTGAATATATGGATGCACACATAATGCATTTTTAATACATTGGTTTTCACTACTTTGGCAACTGCCAAAATTGTTTTTGAAAGTGCGGAGAAACGAAAATGTCTGGCTGTAGGTAGCAGTTGGCAATCCCTGTTAAATAAATATATTTTTATTAGCCTTTTTTCAACATTTTGAAAGTGTGATATGGATCACGGGTATAACCTGAGATAGCATGTCGATCAGGGGGTAATTGAGTTTCAAGGTGGTTTTAAGAACCACAAAACCTCCACATCTTAAAATAGTTAAAAACATTAGCAAAAAAGTGAAGTAGCTTAAAGTAATGAATAATAATAAAATAAAATAAAACCATTTAAATTTAAGAAAACATCTCTTTGATTGAGAACAATTAAAGCTGTAAGAGATCGAAAAAGCCAAAGCCATATCGCGCAATAATTAGGAGTCCGTTGTCGATGCGCAAAAGCTGAAGTTAAAATTTTAAGCTGAAATTAAAATAAAAATTAAAAAAATGGGATTAAAGATTAAACAATTTCTCTTCTATTGACTTAAAAACGATTTTAATTCATTTTTTCGCCCACAGATGGCGATGTTAGTATGTTTCTATTGCGCTTGTCACCGAGTTTTTCGTCTTCCGACTTAAAAGACATTTTTATTCCTTTTCAATAGATCGTCAAAAAAATACATAATGTATGCAGTTTAAATAAAATATACTCTTATCTATACACTTTTTTCCTTTAAGAAAATTCAGTTTAAAAGAGCTGAATCGTTTAAAATGGTATAAATAATTTAAATATCACGTTCTTACTTAATTTATATTTTTATTTTATTTAAAATTAAGAATAGTTGATTCCAAATTAATTCATTAAGGTACACGAACATCTTTAAAAACGCGATTTTCGATCAAAATTTCGATTTTTACAATTTTGAAAAGCTTGTATTTCAGCTTTTTCTAAAAATCTCCACAGTTTGTTTCTATCTTTTTTAGAACTAAAGTTGTGTTAATTTAACAAAAAAAAAAAAAATAAATAAATAAAAAAAATATTTTAATTAATGTTACACTTTTTGAGGAAATTTTATATAATTTTTGATTTGATTTCATTTCACAGTAATCATTAAATGACCAAGCACAATCAAAACATTTTTACAAAATTTAATTTGTTAAAACTATCAAGACATACCAATTCAGGAATTTTATATTCTTAATTGAAAACCAATTATAAATGCAAAACTATATCTTAAATTTTTAATAAATTTATAAATAATATGCTTATTTATATATACAAAACTAATTGTTAAATTAATATAACACTTCAGCATATAATTTTCTTGGAAAATATCCCAAGAAAAAATGCAGAAAATAAAAGAGAGATTTGAATTTGCTAATGTTTGCAAAAAAATAAATTGGTATTGTCAAATAACTATAGTCAGACAGACATAGCTCTATAAGAACTACTCATAAAAAACCCCAAAATCACACTTAAAAAGTTGCAAAATACCTTCAGTGGCCAAAAAATTAAACTTGACTTTCTTCTTATTAAAAATCATTAAACAAACAAAAAAACATAGTTCGCTCCCAGTGTTTGAAAGATTTTAAACCTTTATTCTCAAAAGAACCAATTTCATCCCCCACCCCACCAGAGACAAGCGTTTCGCCCCCTATTCAACTCATTGTGCGAGAACTGCATATTTAAAAAGGCGAACCCACGTTTACGGCGCATATTCCCATCTGCCACAGTCGTTGCTTGTCATGACCTGGATAATAGTTGAAGAAGTAAACTTAACTCTGACTTCTCCGTAAAGCGGCCGATGGGGCTGTATACCTGCCTGTTACTTCATTATATATCGAAACTAAGGCCTAGAAGTATTACTAGAAGTATTACTTCAAGCCTATTAAATATAGATTGCCTACTTTACCAGGGTGCATTCAAAAAAAAGGATTTTATATATATATATTGATAGAATATTTTTAAAAGTGGTATTTAAAAGCTCAAATTTTTTTTTTTATTGTAAATAATTTTGTAGAATCATTTTATATGAAAGTAAGCGTTATGATCAATAAAAACTTAATATAACAAGGTCTGCTAACAGAGTTATTGTATTATTTTTTGCTTAGACTAGCTTTTCGCGCTTAATAGAATGGCTGATTCTGCTATCCCAGCGGACAATTTCACCAAGGAAGGAAAGCGCACTTCGCACAAGAATTCTAGAAACAGAGAGGAGGGAAAAAGCTGAGAAGTTAACCTACTGGCTATCACACTTTTAACGTTTATTTTGTTAATAGTTTTTAATTTGTTTTTATTTACTTAACTTTCATATAATGTCTAAGTGTTTGCCAGCTGCATTGGAAACAAACTTTCATATAATTGCCTTTCATTTTTAATACAATAGTTTTATCCTTTAACAGCTCTGGTCGTACTTTAATTTTAAATACTTATTTATATTAATAAATTATTATTTTTGTTGAAAATAGAAATAAAAAGAATGTCTTTTTTCCTACATCTGGTTTTTTTTTTTTTTTTTTTTTTTTGTTAAACTTTAACCGAACTAATGGCGCCATCTGTTTGTATCACAGCATACTACATTTAATTTCTACTTTGAACTGGCGTATTGGCTGTAACCTCGGATTGCGAAATTTACCTATTTAAACACAGACAGTAATTTATCTGAAACAAGAGATTTTGAGAATACGAAAACTTTTACGGATAAATTGAGTAATAAAGTCTTCTGTTAAAATTGTCACGAAATCATGAAAACTTTTTTTTTTATATGTAAAAGGATTAGATTCATATATTATATGCTGATGTATAAATATTTTTAAATGTTAGATATTTTCATCTCTATTGCTGTTATGCATGTCTGCATACAAAACGTGATAATCTATTTTCATTTTTTACTTTTTTTACATTGTCTGCGTTATTAGTGATACAAATTCTACAAAACTATTTGTCAGTGTTTAATTATTCGCCGTTCCTTTGGAGTAACGTTCATCCACTTTGAAGATACTGTGTGTTGAATCGTGCCCCAAGCAGGGCCGGATTTAGATGAAAGAGGCCCTAGGCTATTCCACTTATAAGGCTCTTTCACCTCCCATTATTAAGTTTGTAAATGACCTATTATGTTCGTTTATTATTCATATGTGTAGAATTTCTCGTTATTTTTTGATTCAGTGTTTTAGTGTTTACTGTTTTTAGAATAGGGTAATTCTAATTCTGCTAACAATTTGAATGTAGGCCCCTCTTGATTTTGAGGCTCTAGGCTGAAGCTGCCACAAAAAACTATGATGAAAACACGTAGAAGAAATGAATTCGCCAAACTTCCGGGTTCGTTTAGTTGTTCGCAAATGTTATTAAGTTGTCGGTGGTTCAAAATAAATCAGCTCTCTTGAATTAATTCTTAACTATTTTATTACACATACTAGGAATAATTGAAACTTTGTACAATATTTACAAACTTAATATTAATGCCACAAAACTTAAATTCTCTCTAAAAACGTCTCACACTTCAAGATTACCTCTCTCTCTCTTGCTTTCTAACCACACTCTCAAACTCGCATTTCTTTCGCCCAATTAACTTGGCGTCGCAGCGCCCTCTAACGATCATTCATTCATCTTTTTTCCACAATCCTAGTTAAATTATTCCCTGAAAATATATAGTTTTACCTTTAGACGTAAGTAATATTTTAAATAATCTAATTTTAAATAGCGTAATTAAATGTATATACATGTTTACTTAATTACTAAAATTCTAATAATTGCTCAGTTTCAATTTTGAAAAAATTCTCTGTCATGTTTATGCTAATGAAAAATATATTATGCAGATATTTTCAAATTAACTATCTGTTTTTATTGATATTTCAGTTATTTTCTTTCCTATTTTTTGTAATTCAAAAGGCTATTTAAAATTGATAACCTGTAATTTGTACTTGTTAAAATACTGCATGATTTTAGATTCAGATATATATTTAGTAATGCTATATGTTTGTTTAAATTATTAAAAAGAATTGTAATTGTTTTTAAATACATTTTTTAATTAAAATATAATATTAAAATAAAATTGTGTTTCTGTTTTTATGAAACAAGACTATTTTATACAGATGTTTAGTGGTTTCATTGGTAATAAGCTTTTACAGGATAATTGTACAAAATCTAAACTACATCATTAAGAAAAGTTAATTAAAAATTCATTCTTTCTAAATTTCTTATAAAGCATTTGCTCGTTGAAGATTATACATATAACAATTAAAAAAAACAGTAATAATAAATGTAAATTTAAAATTTTACATAAAAATTGGTGAACATAATTTGTTTTGATGATTAGAAACAAATGTGCTATGAATGAACATGACTAATTTTAATATTAATTAAGCAACGCTCAGGCCCTGAAGAGCGCGATGAATGAACAATTTCGCCGGCCCCGATTCAGCCAACGGCCATGCCATGCTGAATATGCCGGTTCTCATCACTTTTGCAACTGACCTTGTACGATTCACAGATTTTCCCACATTCATTCTCTCTTAACAAACTGCTCTGGAACAACTTTTGTAATTTTTAACATGTACTCTTTTTTGACTTGATTAATCTTTTGAAAGTATTTTTATTTTTATTATTTAAGTTCTCTATCAAACTACGTTCAGTTTGTAATTCTTCAAATTCCTCTATTTACTTTATTTTAATTATTAAATTATAATTAATTTAAAAAAGAATTTTATTGAAAAAAAACTTCTCTTCTATATTTATTATTTTCTCTATTTTAATTGTTTATTTCTATTGCAATGGGCTTAAAGCTAAAAGTAACTTCCCTTTCATATGCAAAGAAGGGCTAACGGTTACCTAAAAACCAAGGAGCTCCGTCAACATACAAATCGTCGTAGTGACAGTACCGTGGATATCTGAGGTTCGACTGCTATTTAAAGGGTGTGTTTACCAGGTTTTAAATAAAGATATTAAAAAATGCTGTATGATTCATAGATTTCGACGTAGGCTATAGTGACGTCACTAACGCCATGATTGCTGTGACATTTTAAAAATGTAATATTTATGGATATTCAATTAAAATTTTTTTAGAATAGAAAATAGGATGTTAGAAGTATCAAACGAGATTTGTTTAGTTTTCTATCAAGACTCTATTAAGGCATTGGTGGCGCAACAATCGTTTGTCATACAAATCAGTTGGTGCAAAAGAAAATAAAAACTGAATATACTATTCTAATCAACATGTACCAGTATTTGCATTTAATATTTATAATTGTCAAGTAATTGAAATCAATTTCCTTTCTTGAGTTAATAAAAATTATGTCCAATACATAAAAATTTATATTTATAACCATATGAATCAACTTTTATATTAATAAATGATTTAAGTTTCATATTTAAGTGCACAGAGTTTGAATTCAAAGGAGTATTTGCAATTGAACTTGGTGTACCAATTTTGTCCCAATCGAAGTTAAATTAATTCGTGTTTATTTTGCATTCTAAATAAGTTGAGTATATTCTTGTCATAATTAAAAAAAGTCTTATAAAAGAGCCTTTGAAATGCACTCCGATTATTTGAAGTCTGATAAAAAAAAAAGGGGGGCTTATTCGAATTAAAATACAAAAGGTACAGTGTAATAAATTTGATTTTTAACATATTCAGTTCCACTTCATTAGGACCAGAATCCATGTACACCAGATGGCGTTAACTGCACTAGCTTCAAGGTTGAGATATTAAAATTGCAGACTGATTTCTTCAAATAAGCTTTGCCGCTAACCGAATTCTTTTATGAAGTGCATACAATTTTTAAATGACAAATTCTGTAAGTTTTCGTCCGCTGCAATACGCCAAATTATATAATTTACGGAACATTCTGCATTTTTTAAAAATTAAAAGCAAGGTATTGTTTAATCTAATTTTCGTAACCTAGGTGGCGCTACAAATTAAAGTTTTTAGATGTCTAATACTGGTGAAAAGCAAGTTAAATATCGCTTCTCATTCATCCACTAAATACGTTATGAAATTGTTATATTAAAATATTCACTTTTAAAGCTAATTCAAACATTTATGATGAATGTTAAATGAAGCTATTTAAAATCTCGATAAGCTTATATTTTTACCCAAACTTCGTAATTTATCGATGATATAAATGATCACTATACTAGTACAAAAGAGTTTTTTTTATCTTGTTTGACTGCTGTTCAATTAATATTAAAGTTTATGTTTTCGATTTTATATAATTTCCGAAAAATTAATTTCATTTACTTTACATTTCCGATTGAATATAACTGGCTTGCATTATTAAGACTCAATATAAAAATTATAACTGATATACTCAATGCTTTTGGTAGCGATGCTCGAATAAATCAAGCTAATACATTCGATAGTTCTGCAAACTAAATCGTTAATTGATCATTTATGTTGTATACAGGCTATTGATACAAATAGAACTTTGAAAATGTTAAGTATGGGTTTTTAAATTTATTCGTGTTCGTAAAATTAAATGTGTTATGAATAAATAAAATTCGTGACAAATGTGAAAGATCTATTTTTTTTTGCGTTTTGTTTTTTTTTATAAGTGCTATAAAACATATCACTAAAAGAAAAACTAATTTCATAAAGTTCAGCAAGAAAATTTAAAACACATTAATAACAATTAAAAATTTGCATTTAGAATACACAAATTATTCTTTACAAATTATTATTTTTTAGTCACATTACAAATTTGAAATTAAAAGTGAGTAGAAAATTGTTCTGATAATGAACAAGATTTAAAAATTGAATATCGTAATACATTTATGCATATTTCCTGATAGCTTGCACGATATTCGTAAGTCATTTTTAGTAGTGTAAGTATACAATAATTCTTGAATACGTGTTAGATTAAATGCAAACAATTTAAAATTGTCAACAGAACGACAGAAAGACTATTTTTATGATAGAACTACTAACATTTAAAACGTAGTTTATATTGAAAAAAACTACACAACTTAAAATGTTCACATTTCTTGTACATTTTTGATTTTATATATGTAGTTCAATACAAAACTAGCCGCTAAGATATTCGGAAAAAATCCTTTCATATCTATAGCCATTATTGTACAGCATAGCTCTTTGTTATCTTTCTGAAGATTTGTATAAATTCAAAGTTCATTTTTGTTGAAACAAAAATTTTGTTTTAAGTTCTCCAATTTTGGATTTTGCAACGTGGTTTTTATCCATATCGTAAAGAATCTCTCGAATACTTTTTCACCGTGAGAACCAAACCCTTCGCTTTATCGGCAACAGATTTTGCTTTTAGAACTTTTTAGAAATATTAAAAAATGCTGTATGATTCATAGATTTCGACGTAGGCTATAGTGACGTCACTAACGCCATGATTGCTGGACATTTTAAAAATGTAATATTTATGGATATTCAATTAAATTTTTTTTAGAATAGAAAATAGGATGTTAGAAAGTATCAAACGAGATTTGTTTAGTTTTCTATGGAGACTCTATTAAGGCATTGGTGTCGCAACAATCGTTTGTCATACAAAATCAGTTGGTGCAGAAGAAAATGAAAACTGAATATACTATTCTATTGTGCTGCAATGATCTTCAATGCGAATCGTTCATAATTTTATTTAATTTAAAAGCATTTATACTGAAATAATATTGTACATGATTCATGCAATCATTTAGTTTTTAATATTTGTTAGCGACTAATATTTTGGCAAAATATAATGGCTCACACAATATTCATCTTGATTGTAAAATGCTCATTCAATAGCATACAAGTGGTACAATAGTGATTGAATTGCAAAATTTGAAATATGGTATAAAAATGTGAAAAGGCAAATAATGTTATGAAAACTCATGATTATCATGTCTCAGTATTTTAATAACTTTAAATTTTGTTTTCATTCAAATTAAAAGACATTTTGTCTCGAGAGACTTGATATGAAACGTCAGTCAATGAAATACAAGGAAATTGCATTTTTAAATTTTTAAAATTAAATTTAATATTTTATTGAAACATTGAATAATTTTTTATCTTCAAAAATTAAATTTATAAATTGATAAATTAGTTTCTTATATATTAAGTGTTAAAATTTTGAAGGAGCAGAAAATTAAAGCAATCGATTCCATCAACATGTACCAGTATTTGCATTTAATATTTATAATTGTCAAGTAATTGAAATCAATTTCCTTTCTTGAGTTAATAAAATTATGTACAATACATAAAAATTTATATTTATAACCATATGAATAAACTTTTATATTAATGAATGAGTTAAGTTTCCTATTTAAGTACACAGAGTTTAAATTCAAAGAAGTATTTGCAATTGAACTTGGTGCACCAATTTTGTCCCAATCGAAGTTAAATTAATTCGTGTTTATTTTGCATTCTAAATAAGTTGAGTAAATTCTTGCCATAATTAAAAAACTCGAGTCTTATAAAGAGCCTTTGAAATGCACTCCGATTATTTGAAGTCTGATAAAAAAAAAGTGGGGGGCTTATTCGAATTAAAATACAAAAGGTACTGTTTAATAAATTTGATTTTTAACATATTCAGTTCCACTTCATTAGGACCAGAATCCATGTACACCAGATGGCGTTAACTGCACTAGCTTCAAGGTTTTGAGATATTAAAATTGCAGACTGATTTCTTCAAATAAGCTTTGCCGCTAACCGAATTCTTTTATACAGAAGTGCATACAATTTTTAAATGACAAATTCTGTAAAGTTTTCGTCCGCTGCAATATGCCAAATTATATAATTTACGGAACATTCTGCATTTTTAAAAATTAAAGCAAGGTATTGTTTAATCTAATTTTCGTAACCTAGGTGGCGCTACAAATTAAAGTTTTAGATGTCTAATACTGGTGAAAAGCAAGTTAAATATCGCTTCTCATTCATCGACTAAATACGTTATGAAATTGTTATATAAAAATATTCAGTTTTAAACTAATTCAAACATTTATGATGAATGTTAAATGAAGCTATTTAAAATCTCGATATAGCTTATATTTTTACCCAAACTTCAGAATTCACTCGATGATATAAATGAACACTATACTAGTACAAAGAGCTTTTTTTTATCTTTTTGACTGCTGTTCAATTAATATTAAATTTAGATTTTCGATTTTATATAATTTCAGAAAATTAATTTCATTTACTTTACATTTCCGATTGAGTATAACTGGTTTGGGCATTATTAAGACTCAATATAAAAAAATTATAACTGATATACTCAATGCTTTTGGTAGCGATGCTCGAAAAAAAATCAAGCTAATACATTCGATAGTTCTGCAAACTAAATCGTTAATTGATCATTTATGTTGTATACAGGCTATTGATACAAATAGAACTTTGAAAATGTTAAGTATGGGTTTTTAAATTTATTCGTGTTCGTAAAATTAAATGTGTTATGAATAAATAAAATTCGTGACAAATGTGAAAGATCTATTTTTTTTTGTTTTGTTTTCTTTTATAAGTGCTATAAAACATATCACTAAAGAAAAACTAATTTCATAAAAAGTTCAGCAAGAAAATTTAAACACATTAATAATAATTAAAATTTCCATTTAGAATACACAAATTATTCTTTACAAATTATTTTTTAGTCACATTACAAATTTGAAATTAAAAAGTGAGTAGAAAATTGTTCTGATAATGAACAAGATTTAAAAATTGAATATCGTAATACATTTATGCATATTTCCTGATAGCTTGCACGATATTTGTAAGTCATTTTTATTAGTGTAAGTATACAATAATTCTTGAATACATGTTAGATTAATGCAAAAACAATTTAAAATTGTCAACAGAACGACAGAGTCAATTTTAGATAGAACTACTAACATTTAAAACGTAGTTTATATTGAAAAAACTACACAAACTTAAAAATGTTCACATTTCTTCTGGTACATTTTGATTTTATATATGTAGTTCAATACAAAAACTACCCGTTAAGATATTCGGAAAAAAATCCTTTTCATATCTATAGCCATTATTGTACAGCATAGCTCTTTGTTATCTTTTTCTGAAGATTTAGCATAAATTCAAAGTTCATTTCTGTTGAAACAAAAATTTTGTTTTAAGTTCTCCAATTTTGGATTTTGCAACGTGGTTTTTATCCATATCGTAAAGAATCTCTCGAATACTTTTCAGAGAACCAAACCCTTCGCTTTATCGGCAACAGATTTTGCTTTTTAGAACTTTTCCTGCAACTGAAAAAAGGAAGGCCTAGTGGACCTAACACAATGCCAATTAATTTCAATGGCTTCGCCATGACACCTTTACCAGTTTTGACAACAGCGCCTGCTTTATATAACAGGAGTTTCTTGTCGTGAGCTTCTTTTCAGTCGTGCTAATTTGTGGATTGCATTGGCCGCCATAAACGCTTTCTACAGTTTGAGAGAATGCATCCATGAACAAGAAATTATTAATGAGGGTCAACGTATTATCAATTTGTTGTATGAATTAAATACAAAAAAACATTACTATATAATTAAAAAATACAAAAAAAAATTACTAAATAATTAAAAAATACAAAAAAAAAATTACTAAATAATTAAAAATACAAAAAAAATTACTAGAAAATAATTTTAAAAGTATTATTATGCAGATATTTTCAAATTAGCTATCTCTTTTTATTGATATTTCAGTTATTTTTCCTTCCTATATTTTGTAATTCAAAAGGCTATTTAAAATTGATAACCCAAATTTGGTACTTGTTAAAATACTGCATGTTTTTAGATTCAAATATATATTTAGTAATGCTATATGTTTGTTTAAATTATTAAAAGAATTGTAATTGTTTTAAATACATTTTTTTAATTAAAAATAAAAATTGTGTTTCTGTTTTTATGAAACAAGACTATTATATACAGATGTTTAGTGGTTTCATTGGTAATAAGCTTTTACAGGATAATTATACAAAATCTAAACTACATCATTAAGAAAAGTGAATTAAAAAATTTATTCTTTCTAAATTTCATATAAAGCATTTGCTCATTGAAGATTATACATATAACAATTAAAAAAACCAGTAATAATAAATGTAATCCCAATCTGGCCGAATCTG
>BPLR01005956.1:0-61862 GCA_021605095.1 Caerostris extrusa
ACTAGATATTCTCTTTTAAAACCGAATAAAATAAATTTTAAGAAGTGTTTCTGAACCAAATAAATATATAGAGATACATTGTGTGAAGAATTTCTGCTTTCTTTAAATCCAGAAAATTTCTGACTCTGTAGCGTCAATAGAAAAATTTGTTGGAAAATATTTAAAATTCTCCTGGTAATCGTCAGTGGATTCGTACAAATAAAATCAAGATGAAAAAAAGTTTATTATCATGAACTCAAAAAAACATTTTTAAGATACCATCGAATTGTATTATGATGATCCCATTAAAACATTCCACAATGAAATGGCTAAAAAAAAAAAATTTTTAAATCATCAATATTTTTGTTATCTTTTGGAAAAAAATTCTCTATAACATCAATTAATCCAAATAAAAAATTAAACTCAATTTATTTCGAAAATTCCGGAATGAAGCCAATTCCGTGCTACTACTTGCCATTATACGAATTGATTTCACAATGGAACGTCACATTAAAATGGTTTGGTATTATTTTCAACAATAAATTAAACTTTAAAAATTCAATGATGTTTTGGAAAAAGTAAGAATGAATGACAAATTTTGGAAAAAAATCCACTCCTGTATATAACATTGATGAAGATTTTCACTACTTTCACAAAAAAAAATAATAATAATTTTGTTTATAAATAAGCCTTTTATAGCAAAATAAAGATAATTGAAGATAATTAATACTAATAATTTGTATAATTTAATTAACATTTATCAGATCTTAATTATATAGAATTGATTAAATTTTCTTCAAATATTTTTATTTATTTTGTGTATTTTATTTGGATTTTAATTTTCAGTTAACTAGTTTTGAATACAAGTCAGCTTGTTTTAAGAATAATAAAAAGCTCTAAATTTTGCAAAAAACACTCGCGCATATCATGGCTCATGCACCATGGTATGCCTAATAAACATTTCTTTTTTATTTCCAATGAAGACAATACAAAAAGGGGAAAATACAAAATAAAAAGAAGAAAATTCACACAAAAAGAGTTCACCAAAGTTGGACCGAAGTCATTGACATAAGAGTTCTCCAGCTTGCCAGCATCTCATCATCTCGGATTCGGCATGAAGTGCCAAGCAACGAGGGAAATGAGCTCGATTCATTAGTTCTGCAGAATCACAAAGAATGTACAATCATGTCCATAAATTAAGGATAATGAAGTTCAGGCAAAGAAAGAGACAGAAGCAAAACAAATTTGACTTATTTGTAAAGTCTATTTATTAAACAAAAGGTAAAGAGCAAAAAAGATGCTATATGTTTGACATAATTAATAAAATTGCGATTTTTACTCCTGGAGCAAATTTCAAAAAAGAACCTATTTACAAAAAACAGTATAACATGGTTAGTATGATGGTTAATATGGAGTATGTCTCCCGGGCGATGCAATACAGGCCTTACAACGCCTAGGCATGCTGAGTATCAAATTATAGCAATGCCCTCCGAAGTTCCGGTTGACAGATGGGAGGAGGTTGCCGGGTTGCAATTCGTCGGCCAAGCATATCCCACACATGCTCTATTGATTCAAGTTCGGTGAGTATGCTGGCCAATCCATACGGGTGATATCCTCCAATTGAAGGCATTCGTCTACAATGTTTGCACGGTGAGGACGGGCGTTGTCATCCATAAACAGAAATTCAGCACCCATGGCGTCCCCGAAACAAACGTACATGTTGTTCCAGAATGACATCCCGATAGATGTGGCCTGTCATCGTTACACTCTGAACACGCAGGTCAGTTCTGGAACCAAGAATAATTCCTCCCCAAACGAGCCATCCTGCATCACCGTAATGGTGTCGTTCAATGGTGTTCTCTTGGTGGTAACGGGTACCTGGCGCTCTCCATATGAATGTCCGGCTAGAATCAGACTGCTAACCAAACCCGGACTCGTCGGAAAACATCACACCAGACCACTGTTGTGGTGTCCACAATGCATGCTCTCTACTCCAGGTTAATTACAGGCGACAGTGAGTTGCGGTAAGTGGAACACATCTGACAGGCCTACGACCATATAGACCAATGTGCCCTAAGCGTCTGTACACAGTCTGCCTTGAAACTGTCGTACCGGTAGCTGAAGAGAACTGGACGAGACAGGTCTGATGCTGTGCTCCGTCTGTTTCTTTTGGCAGTAACTGCTAAATACCGGCCCTCATTCGGCGTTGTAACTCGGGGGCGACCTGTGCTGTAACATCTACTCACATTACCATCATCTTGGAATCGTCGGCAAAGCCTGGAGATGACACTCTGGGCGATTTCAAGTTCCTCTGATAATTCCAGCTGGGTACGTCCACATTCCAGTCGTCCTATAATTCTACCACGTAAAAAATCCTCCAAATGCTTCCTTTGTGCCATAACTATGCGGTTATTGCACTGAAAGGCTTTTAAAGTGCTTGTGAACAATTTTACTTCTTTGCCACCATTCCTTATATACCCCTCTCTTACACTCTCGTCATTGTGACGTACTATCAGCGCCATCTGGTGGTTTCCTGTAATTTGCATATTCTTCTTCAAGATGTGTGTGATAATTCTACAGGTGAAATTTTTATTTTAGAGTTCAATTTCTGTGTGATTCTGAATTATCCTTAATTTATGGACATGAGTGTATTTTAACATATACTGGCACTGACGTTTCTTTTCCAGTGTAACCATCGCATTTCATTTTAAATTTAACCAACATTTAAGTTAAATGTGAAAAGTGGGAATAAAATAATGATAACAGGCTTCTCATTAGCTGAAATTTTTGCAATGTACTTTCGTAGTATTTAGTGGTAATTAAGCTATAATTGAGGCCTGGAACAAAGAAGTTTGGGAACAACTGATGTATTTTATAGGTTTATATACTTTTTTAAATAATAATAATAGTTATTATTATTTACTTAAAATGTCTTTGGGAAGAGAAAATTATAACTTAATAATGCATGCCCTCTCTGGTGGTCCAGAATGTTTAACAAAAGGTTCGGCTTGTCGTTTTACGATAATTTTTTGCCTACTTTAGGATAATTAGATCGAGATTTACTGTTTAATGGGGATTTCGAACCCCTAACAAGCATACATGCCACCGTCATGATTCGAACCTAAAGCTTATGATATCAAAGGTCGGAGCGCTAGTCAATTGACCATCAGGCCGCGCAATTCATTTCTGTCCTTCAATAATTCAACCAGTAGGAAAGATAGCAGCAAACCGAGAGACGTTTCTGAGCACTGAGGCTTACAAGAAGCTATTTTGGTTCAACAACGAAAAAAGGCTTTATTCGGACTATTCTATTGTTATTATGAACAAAAAAATATTTACAAATAGAGCATCTTTGAGGTTAAATTGTACCATTTTCTTTTACTTGTCTTCTGCTATTGTATACTATTACGTACTACTTGTTAATTGAGCACTGCTATTTTAATAGGATGCACGCATATTTCACGATTAAATTCAGAGTACGAGGATGTCTTTTAAATGATTGCAATATGACACCTTTAAAGTTGTAAAAAATATTCAGTTAATTCAAAATGTGTTTTATAGATATGCGAGTCATAGAAATCATTAAAAAAATTTCTTTAAATTCATTAGTCAATAATCATGTTGGTTTGTTTAGAGTTATTAGTTCAGTCCCCGAACCCAAAATCAAAAATGTCGTACTGGAGATGAGAAATCTTACTAGTAACCTCTTTTAATCTTTAAATATGGCAACACTCTTTTAATCCTTATTCCGTATTTTTTTTTGAAGTAGTATTTTACTTGTTTTCGGTAGTTATATTGTAGTTTGTAAGTTTTTTTATATGTATATTTAAATTTTATTTAAAATTGTTATATTTAAGGAACTGGTCATTTTCGTTGAAATCATTGTGAATCTTGTACTATATCATACATATTTTAAAATTAAGTTTTCCTTTATATTACTCAGTATTCATTTAAAAATATTTTAAGCGAATTTTCCCTTATATTAGCGCTTTCAGTGTTTAATCAAACTTATGCTGTAAGAAATCTTATACATTTTTAAATTTTAGTAAATTTTATAGGAGTAAAGTAATAGTTCCATTAATGAATTATCTACTCACATCTAAAGACTTCTATAGAAATAACAGAAAATCTCCCTTTAAAAAAAGTAAATTAATATTACAGCAGTAGAAAGATTAATCTGTGGGAACTGCTTTGAAATTATGATGAAAAATGTGTTACATCTGCTCGGTCATTATATATTTATGCAGAAATTTATTTCAAAATTTCACAATTATGTGTTATATAAACAACTTGCAACTAAAAAATTTTGTGAGTCGAATTTTTTACAAATAAGAAGTAGAATTTAAATTCAGTTTGAATAATGCAACATTTAATATTTTAGTTTTTTTTTGCAAAATGGAACGGTTTTTCATTTAATAAACTTTACATCTATTTTCGATGAGGGTGATAACCTTCGATGTTTTCCCACAACTCCCTCCCTTAACAGTTTCTCACCAAGTATGCTGTGACTTTCCTCACTGCTGTAAATGGATGGGAAGAGGATGAAAGCATAATTATAATAATAGGGGAAGGGAGGAGAAGGAGCAGTGACTCCATTAAATTAGAAAGATAGGATTGGAATGAAATAGGGGGTTTTGACAGTTACCACTACATTTAAAACCAAGAATATTCTAATCTAATGTTAATATCAAAGTTTGGGTACAAGAATTCACCACCACCATCTTGCCAATGCCTAAAATGAAAAAAAAAAAAAAAAAAAAGCCTAAGCTAGTGCTAATTTTAGCTATATTTGTAATAGTTTGAAATTAAATTATTACATAAGGAAACAAAAGAATGACAATGAAAAGAAAAAAAAATTATGACTTATCCATTTTCTCCATTAGTTTTGGGAAGAATGGGGGGAAGAGTCCAAAGTGCTTAAAGCTTAATTAAGGACTGCATACAAATGAAGAGAAAAAGAGTCATTTTACAATGATAGTGTATGCTTGGATCTGTCGATTTAAAAGCATCACTTTAGTATTTTGCAGCCAATGATAAAATTTGCCAGCTCTACTTGTAAATGCTTTCTGTCTTCACTCATGACAAGTTAAAATGACTGGCTTTCAGTCTGCTCTGTAAATCAGCAGTGGACAATAGGGTTGCCATTAAAAATACTGTTTCTATCCTGTACCCCACTCCTATTAAAAAAGAAAAATCATAAAATATGTGATTTAAAATTTTGAATAAATTTTTAAGTGCTTTTTTTGTATAATAATGTACTTGAATAATAGTTTAGTATTTTTCGGACTATTATCGAATCGATGAATTATAGAAAAATTGACACATGGATTACTAGTTGTCTCAAGAGTGCTGGTCAGATAATAAGTGGCATAAAAGAGCTTTGAAAGAAAAAGTTTAATTGTTATTGGGAAATTTTTCAACAAATTTTTCATTTGGTATTAAGTAATTTAAAATTATAACTATTAAAAATTGGGACTGTTTATTAAAATTAAAATACTTCTGAAAATACATTTACATCAATTTTCCACACAATTGGTGGCCAATTTCATAACTCTGTTATAAATTTTTTCATGGGAAACTGAATAACTTTTCAATAGTAGATTTTAATACATTTAAGCATTTTTATTTTTAATGTTATTTAAAATTATTTTTTACTTTTAAAGTGAATCAGTTTTGTTTTCTTACTTTTATTGTTTAAGTTTCTGTGGGGAAGGGAAATGAGGAGTGAAAAGAAAATTTTCTTGCCATGTAATGATTTTCAAATTTCACATCATTTACTATTATGAATTTTTATCTGCTTAATGGTTTTATATCACATAACTCAATTATTTGTTTTTAAAATATTTCATTCAGTTATATTTGTAATTGTCTATTAGTTTTCTAACTTTGCACAGCTAAAAATAATCTGATTTTGAGTAAATACACAGTGTCAGCTTTTATATAAAATTGGAAATTATATGAGTTTTCTGAATAATTAATAAAGTAATTTTCAATCTTATTCATTAATCTGCTGGACAATATTTTTGCTATTACATTTTTCCATTGTTTTCAAAAAATGACTAGAAAAGGGACTGCTTTAGTGAGCAATAAAATTGTTCTATCAATCCATTGTATCTTGGCAAGGTGAGGTTCGAATCATATAGACTCCGAACACCTTAGTGAGTCAGGAAAAATTTAGACTCGGAATTGCCTTCTATTATCCATAGTAAGCAACTGTGTCTGCTAAGTTGTCAGGTAAAAATACACTCAAATCTTTTATTGTATAAAGCTCCTTAAAAATCTAAAGGCCTTAAACTTTATCTGGCAGATGCCTTGCTCCTTCTTGAAATGAAATTTCTAAAATTTTTTGAAACTGGCAATTCAATACACCTTATATAAATTTTGATATGTTTAATTGAATTTTGTAATCATTTAGGTTTTTGAATTACTTGATTTAAGTGTTTGTCATGTTGATGTTTGTTTTCTGAAAATACCAAAATATTGTCTAATAATGTGAAACAAAAATCAAGATCCACTAAAACTTCGTTGATAACGTGTTGGAAGGATTAATTCGCATTGCAAAGTTCAAAATTCAGAAATGGAAATTCAGCTGGACTAAGTTTTATTACTTTTTTTGTATATCTTTCTCATGCAATGAAATTCCATGGTAAGCATGAAAGATGTCCAATTTAGGAAAAACATTCTTGCCAAGTAAGGTTGAAAAATTTTTTGGCAAATGTGGTATTAGGCATCGACTTGGAAGTTTTTTCTCTCGTTTACCCTGTGATAATCACCAGCTCGTTATATGCCTCTGGAAGATTTCGATATGACATCTACAGGTCATTAATCCAAATTCCTTCTTAACTGCATCCAAAAGTTTAAGGTGCAGCCATTTAGGGTGACTGCATTTATCAAATTTCATAAGAATTCTAACCTCAATGGCTATATTTCACGTCAGTTATTAAGCTTTTTTATTAATAAAATTTTTCCACATATGATTAAGATTTTTTTATGTATTTTCAGATAAATGCTGATGGTCCTTATAATGGAACTCCTTTGTACAATGCCTGTCGTGAAGGTAGTATTTCTTGCACAAAAAATTGCTTTTAAAAATTGGTTTTTCTCAAAATGGGAATGGCCAAACACTTTTACATGTAGCATGTCAAATGGATAAAGTAAAATGTGCAGTGATGTTACTTACACATGGAGCATATGTAAGTATTCTGAAGATATTGATGTAAAATTTGTGTTAGAAGTATTTTGTTTCTTTTGAAAAAAGAGATGACATTTACTACTATTATTTTAACTAATTGACTATAAAAATAATAAAGGAAATTATCTTAACTACAAAAAATAGTGCTTATATGGAAAAAAAAATTTTAATAAATATTTGCCTATTACTTTTCCACCTTTGCACAATTAATTAACTTCTCATTTTTGAAAAGCAATACTAACTTATATATTTTTGCTACTACGTTTTTGATTATCATCAAAAATATATGTTTTACTGATAGAATATTGTAAAGGAGGTTTTTTGTTATACATATATGTATATATGTATTACAAAAAAAATCATATTCTTAAACTGCTTATGTTTTAATTTTTAAAAATTTGTGCAGGCAGCATGTAGTTATTTACTCTGTATTATATCTGGTCTGTAATGAATAATTTCAGCTTTTATATCAGTAATATTAAGATAGATTCTTAAATTAATTCTACTTGAATGTAAATCTGATGAATTTAAAAAAATAATAATAATAACTAAGTGTTGTATTACTAGAAAATATTTTAAATTTGGAGTTACAATTATAGATGTGCAGCTTTATTAATCAAAATTATGTCATAATATTAAGTGATCATTTCAATTGAATGGTGGTATGTGTGTCTGCTTGTTGCATGACTCAAACCCCCAACCTCTACAGCAAGTATTATAATAAATAACTACAGAAAAATGTTACATGTTATTGAATATTCTTATTTGATGTTTACTTATCTGAAAATAGTGAAACATAGAAAGCGTCTGTAAAAAATACTTTATTATTTTATTGTAATTTTTATATAGGATATTTTCTGTAATACAATAAATAGTAAAATGAATATACAAACTTGCTATATATTTTTATGCACAACTTAATATTTTTTTGACATGTTTATTGCATGTTATTTATGAAAATATGCAAAGGTATATTTTTCCAGGGCATATTTCAATTTTAGTTATGGTTCTTAAAAGGAAAGATGTGTCCGCCTCTTTACAAAATCTACTTCTTATTATTTTAATATTTATTCTTATTTGCTATATTCTATAGGATTTCTAATATCAATTATAAATATTTTTAGATTAATAAGTTATTAAAATGTATAATAGCCTCCTTCTTTTAAAAAAAAAAAAACATGAAAGACAGTTTGTAATGTGTGTGTGTGTTTTTTTAATATAATTTTTGTATTTTTTTATTATTATTATTTATTTATTTATACTTATAATTTTAACTAACAATGGATAGTTTAAAAAAAAAAATATGGAAACGCAACTAAAAGAGAATGCAAATATTGTTTAAATGTTTGTTTGGATTTATGTAATTAAAAAAAACAGTTTGTAAATGTTGTGAATAATTTGCTTGATGATATGATCCTTCTTAGTTTTGTGCAGAAAGTTAAAATTCATTTCATAAAATACATCTTGTAGCTTATCTGAAATTTTTTTGGATATCTATGAAACATTTTATCCTGACATTTATGTAAATGAAAGTAGATTCAAAAGGTATGTGGGGTAGCAAAATGATGGAGAATGGTTAAGAGATGCAATGCATATCTTGATAATAGGACTAAATTCATGAGAACTCTTCCCAAAAGGAAAGATCTGTTAGTAATGAATTCAAATTAAATATTATCTTAATTGTATTTTGTTTTCTTTTTAACTTTGAAAATGCTTAATAAAAAATTTCCTTTTAATTATTGTATAACTTAAATACAATGATAATAAATATCGAAAAGAAGTTATTTAAGAACTGCTTTTACAATATTATTTTTCTGGTCCGTACTAAATAATGTCAGCTTTCATATCAATAATATTAAGATAGATTCTTAAATTAATTCCTGCTTGAATGTAAATCTTCTGAATTTAATAATAATAAATTTAAAAACAAGTGTTGCTTTGTCAATTATTTTGACATGGTAGAAGAGGTCTGGGCATAATTTAGTGTGATGATTGTCACCTTTTCATATAAAATCAATTTAAAGGAATCTAAAAACTGAAATTAAATTTCACTTAATAAATACATATTTATAATGGTTATGGCATGTGAAAATTCATAAAAGTTAGAAAAATCCCTAGTCTTCATAAGCATTTTTAAATTAATAATATATATATATATATATATATATGTGTGTGTGCTTTTGAAAATAAGAATGAAATGTTTCGAATTTTTCTTTGCATGGTTATATTTCAATGTTGCCTAATTTTAAAATTTATTTTATTATTTAGCTAAAAATTTCTAATATCAATTATAAATATACATATTTATTTTATTTAATTAGATTATTAAGCTATTACAATATATGACTAGGTTTTATATATATATATTTCAGATAAATGCTTTTGATTACAATAATTATACTCCTTTGCATCTTGCTTGTCATGAAGGAAGTATCGCCTGTACAGAGTTGCTTTTAAAAATGGGTGCTGTTCTTGATCCTGAAGTCAAAATACACCTTTACATGTAGCATTTCAGCTGGATAAAGTAGAATGTGCAAAAATGTTAATTAAATATGGTATAAATGTAAGTACTATGCAGAAATTGAGTAAAAATTTTAATTTGAAAATACAAATATTTTTGTGCGAGATTCTTTGTAGTTATTACAAAAGGTACTTTAATTTTTTTTATTATTATTATTGCTTTTAAGGCTGCATACACACAAAAAATAGTACTTCTGCGGAAAAAAAAAGTAAGTTGTATAACTTCAATGTCTTATTATTTCCAATTTTACTGAATTAAGAAACTGCTGATATTGAGGAAGCTTTTGTGCAAAACTGGAAATTATATGTATAATTATATACACATATATATATATGTGTGTATATATATATATATATATATATAAAGTAGATTAGCATTTATACTTATTTTATATATTGTGTCTATTATGGTTTCCCTTCAACCTTAAAAAAAAAAAAAAATTTTTTTGTCTGTAAGGACTTTGAGGAAAACAGAATTTAATACATAATCTTACTTTTCATATGTATAAGCTTTTTTATTTTAATTTTCATTGCTGTTTACCAACATGTATTAAATAACAAAAGCAAACAACTTCAACTTTCATATTATGATCATTAAATTCGATTTTGAATTTGGACCTACATAAATATAAACATTCTGAAACGAGAAATTAATTTCTTTTTCTTTGAATTACATGAAATATAAGTTTTCAAAATTATGTTATGAATTTAGAAGTTCTATTCTAAAATACATCTTGTTGTCTCATTTGAAAAATTTCATTCCCCTCCTATATTGAAAGTTGATTCCAAGGTACGCGAGATATCAAAATGATGACAAATTTGAGATATTATGAATTCTTAGATAAAAGGAAGCAGTATATGAAAATTTTGTTCTACACAACAAACAGCTACTTTGGATAAATGTTATTTTAATCCATCAGTAATTGTGTTTAAAATTTCACACTTAGCCCATTAGGAAAGTTTTATTTTTGCATCTTACATTTTTAAATAAATTTATCTTCCTTGAAAGTTTTTAAATTATAGTTTTGCTTGAAAGACAAAGTTACAGGTTGGCTTTATTTGATGAGGCACTTTTAGACAATCTGACATGCAGTTCCAAAAATTTTAATGATACCCACAATAAATCTTTCTATTGTATTTTATTTTTCTATCATGCCTTAAAATTGTAGATTTTAAATTATAATATACTTAGTTATTAAATATGATGATGTAAATAAAAAAAGTAATCTATTGAATTTCATTATTTTTCTTTGTTAAATATCATGATATGAGAGAGAAAGTCTGTGTGTGTAGATTTAGAATCAAAACAAACTCATTTTAGATGCTTGTTAATAGAATGCATGATATTACAATTTTGAAATCCCAAATTTTAAGGAAAAATTTTTAATTGCTAAAATTGGACATACAAAATGCTTTTTTTTTTTTTTTAGTTGTGGTTCATAGAATTGAGAATAGCAAAACTATATGCTTATATTTTTTATCTGATAAATTTTTAAATACATTTATAAAATTTCACTACAATTCTAACCTCAATCATTATGTTTGACATCATTTATAATGCTTATTTTTTGTTATTAAATTTTTTTTCTCATATAATTATGATTTTTATATATTTTCAGATAAATGCTCTTCATTTTGTTGAAAGAAGTCCTTTGCATGTTGTGTAGGAAGTATTTCTTGTACAGAGCTGCTTTTTCTGATATTCATGTACCACAATGTTGGAGTACCCCTTTGCATGAAGTTTGTCTACATGATAAAGTAGAATGTGCAGAGATGTTACTTAAGTATGGAGCAAATGTAAGTACTATGCAGAAATTTCCTAAAATTTTAGTTTAAAATACCTTGTTTTGAAAATTCAGGTTCTTTAGACTCTTTGTAGTTTCTGCGATTTATTTTTCTTAACTGTTTTTAAGACTAAAAAAATATTTCTGTGGAATTTTTTTAATACAGCTTCTTTCTCTTAATATTTTTCCAATTTTGTGAATTAAGATATTTTTAGTAAAATCACTAAGAATACAGGTAGAGTAGCATATTTATACTTATGCAATATATTGTAGCTATAGCAATTTTTCTAGTCAAAAGATCTATTAGTCTGTCAGAATTTTGCTAAGGAAAATAAAATCTAATGGATAACTTTTTCATATAAGATTTTCATTTTTAAGTTTTGTACAAGCATTTTTCTTTTTTTATGTTTCAATCTCAACTGTAGAAAATAATTCCGGCTTTGGAAGCATTATGTTAGATTCTTAAAATTAGGCTTATTTAAATATAAACATTCTGAAGAGAAATTATTTCTTCCATAACTGGTTAATTTTATAAATTGAAGTTACAATTGTAGATGTGAAAAATTATTAACATTCAAATGCTGCAAATGTAGCAAATAAATTGCATGAAATATATGAGCTTTCAAAATTATGTCAATTTAAAAGTAGAGTTCTAACATACATATTTTTGATGCCTTATCTGAAAATTTTTAACGTTTTTGAAAAATCCATGAAAAAATATCTGTTCAATAAAATTTCACTGTATAGGTAAAAATGGATTCCAAAGTATGTGGTATATCGAAATGATGACAAATTAGAAATATTATAATTACTTCAATAAAATTAAAGGACAATTTTGATTCAGAAGGCTATTCTTGAACATTTGATTAACACATTATGAAAATTTAATTTTTATATATTTGTAAATATAAGTTTAAAGATGTATGGTGGGCTCCTTTGAAAACTTTTGTATTTTTAGTTTTTGCTTGAAAGGTGGTTGAAGGGGATCATTCCAATTTGTTTTATGGGTTCTTTCAGAAATTCTGACATGCAGTTTTAAAACTTTTAGTGATAAATGTTTATTATATTTTGTTTCCTATTGCACTTTGAAAATGTGTTATGAGAATGTAGTTTTTAAATTATAATTCACAAAGTTATTAAATAATATTGAGGTAAAGAGAAAAATTTGTTCATTACTGAAATTCTTTATTTTTGCTTTGTTAAATATGATGACAGGAGAGAATAAGTTTAGATTCATAATTAAACATAATTCTTATATTTAGATTCATAATCAAACTTTCACATAAATTAAGATTGCAAGGTTGCAGAAAAAAATGGACTTCATATGCCAGTGTTGTTGGAAAGCATATAAGAATTGCACATAGTTAAGATTCTGAAATCCCAAATTTTTATTAGCATATAAAAATAATATGACAAATAAAACCATTTTTCGATACTTTTGGTGATCCATAGATCAGTAGAAGATGACAGATCTTCTATTCTTGAAAGCATAATTATTTTCTTATATATTTGATGTAAATTTTATTAATATATTTATTAAAAATTAATTTTTATAATGCATTATTATTTATTTCAAAAGGATTCTAATCTCAATCATTATATGTGACGCCTGTTATTATACATATTAATTTTTGTTATTAATAGGTTTTTTTTTACTCTTCTGATTATGATTTGTATACAATTTCAGATAAATGCTGTGAGTCCTTGTCATGAAACTCCCTTTTGCATAATGCCTGTTGTGAAGGAAGTATTGCTTGCATAGAGTTGCTTTTAAAAATGGGTGCTGATGTTCATACTTCTCTATATGAAAATCACCTTTACATGAAGCATGTCAGCATGATGGATTGTGCAAAAATGTTACTTAAATGTGGAGCAAATGTAAGTATATGCAGAAATTTCATAATGTTGAAATACTTTACTTTAAAAATACTGCAAGAGATTGTGACTATAGCAGAATATAACAATTTTGTATTTATTGTGGGACTACACAAAATCAAATATTTCTATGAAAATTTATTGTAATGCAACTTTTTCGTCTATTAGTTTTCTAACTTTGCACAATTAAAAACCTTTTTCTAATTTTGAAAATAATTCAGTATTAGGTTTGTGTAAAATTTGAAATTATATACATTTCTTAAATAATAAGGTAGCGTTCAATTGCGTTTATTAATCTGATGAAATATATTGTTGTAATGCATTTTTCTTTTCTAAACAAAAATAACTCTTAGTCTGTGAAGATTTTGTAAAGGAAAGTAGTTATACTTCATACTAAAACATTTTATGTAAGTCAGGCAAACACAGACAATGAAACAGATCACAGTAACATAACCATCACAAAGTATTAGGTAATGAGGCACCTCACTGTGCTTATTGCAGCTGAGCTCACGCATCATGCTGAGAAAAAGAACTAAAAATGCAAATAAGCCCTATTTCATTGAATGGGGTAATAAATTAATGTGCTTTTCTGAGAAGTGGCCCTCACGATCACCAGGCTTGACCTCGACAGATTTGTTGGTTGTGAGGATACTTAGTCTCGTGTGCACCAGGGCTCTGCGGTCACTTATGTGGAATTTGAAGATGTCATGTGACAGACCATTGATGGTATTGATATCGATAAACCTCATTACTTCAAAGTGGAGTACCACCATTTCTTGCACGTTAAATAAGCAAAATATATATTGTGTTAAATTTGAAGGGAAAATGTTGGCTGTGGAGTAGTAATTACTAGTGAGCTTATTAGAAAGGGAAGGTGAATTAAAGTTATCTATATTTTATAACACTTTAAAATGCATAACTTTATGCTAATATCCCTGGTACTTAAGAGTGAACAGATTTGAAAATAAGAATTTATTTTTTTAATGAAAAAATTAATAAAATATAAATCACTATATAACATTATTTAGCTGTATATACAAATTTATTAAATAGAAAGATCATTATGATTGAGATGTCAATATATAAGTTGAATTTATATTTCTGTAAACAAGAAGAAAATTTATTCTCAAAAACATGAATGTGAATGAAATAATAATTAGATAATAATTCTGGAGTTAATTCTGTAATATGCTGTTTTAATAGTTCTTTAAGATGTTCATTTTATTTTTTTTTAAATTAAATTTCATAATTTTTTTTTTCATACTATATAACTGGTAAAAATGTTTTTAATGTATTTTGTACATATGTAGTGATTCTGAATAGGAAGAAACCAGGAAATTAATAATTTTTTTCCCAGTTTCTGTAGCTACCCTATAGTCTGATTTCAAATCAATCCCAACAATTTTAACTTATTGGCATTGTGGTTTGTTTATAGTCAAAGCAAAAGCATAGATCATCTTAAATTGTAGTGTTTTGTATTCGAATGGCTTACTGCATATTATCAAGGGTATCCTGGGAACGAAGATGTCTTTTTCTTTAGCACAGCCAGTTAAAATGGTTGCTTCTATAACATTCCATCTCAAGAATTCAAGATGTCCCATCAGTTTATATATATATATATCTTTGAATGGAATTGTACTTCAATTTTCAATAATAAAAAAAATGATCGTATAATTTAAACCATAATACGTAATTTATAATATACTAATATACCTTTCTTTGTTAAGTATTTATTGATTTATTATAATACTCTTTTAATTAAATATGTTATTAATTAAAAGTATATGTAATAAAAGTATAATTTAAATTATACTAATTCACTTTTGATTGAATATTAAAGTACAATTTTATTAAAACTACATTTCTTATATAATTGTATTTATATATACTCTTAGAAATGTACTTTGACCCAAAAATTTTTTTTTTTTTTGTAGCTGAAAATGCGATTCTAAATAAATAACATTTCTAAAATTATATTATTAAATATGTTCTTGTAAATTATATCATATTTCATTATCAATTGATATAATTTTCCACTCCAAAAATGCTTCATTTTTTTATGTAAATCCAATTTCACCCATTTTTCATTTTCCTCTTTTTTTATTAAATGTATTTACAGTGTGATTATAATTAAAGTCCCACTTTCAAAATGCTGTAAAAAAAAAAGAAAGAACCACTTCGTCACAATGAGTTCAAATTTGAACTGAAGATACTTGAAAAGGGGTAAACGATAGGGCTTCAAATATAAGTTCCAAAGTGTATTTATAGATGGTGCAGTAAGAGGCCCAAGGAAAGTTAATTCGGCTGCCAGTGATATTTGGAATCGAAATGACAATATATTTGGCATGAGCTGCACATTAAATCAACTGTAGTGTTCAATGTGCTTGATTGTTTTAGTTTATTAACAGAAAAAAATTACTTCCAAAATCAGTGGAACTTTTTTTTTTTTTTTTTGATGCCATCCCATTTCTTCCTTCCAGTATCTTCAGTTCAAATTTGAATTCATTGTGACGGGGGTTCTTTTTATACAGCATTTTAAAAAAGTGCCTTTAATTATAATCACCCTATATTTTAATTCTGTAAGATAATAAAGAAACTTTTTTGTTAACATTGAATCTTTTATGTGTTAAAGAAAAGTGATTTTTTTTTTTCTTTTAACAGGGGCTTTAGTAAACACTACGTCTCATTACCATAGAACAGCTCTTCATTTTGCAGCTCTTAATCAATACTTTTCCAACTTTTAAATAATTATTGAGTTTGGTGCCAATGTGTATGCAAGGGATGATCTAAATATATCACCTATTGATCTACTGCATCAAAAAAGGAGAAATGTATGACTTGTTTATTTTATTTTGCACTATACTAATAGAATTAACAAAATACAAACACCTATATTAGTTTGATTATGGATTTTGCCATAGTATAATTGAGAAGTGTAAATTAAATGGAAAAAAAAAAATCACTTATTTTGTTTTACTTAAGTGAATCCTTCATTGTATTTAGTAATATGTTAAATGATTAACTTCTACAAATAAAATAATCTTGGATATTAACAAAATTTTTACTCATAATTTCTGTCGTCGTGAATATTTGTAACTTATCTATGATTTTTTTCTTTTGCCAGCTCTGTTGAAGGATTTGTGTCATTGAAAGATATGTGCAGCTGTTGGTATTCACGGATTGGAGTCTGAATTGTTTTTGCAATGCCTTGTTATATTTAACACAGAGGTTCACTCTAAATTTTTATGTACATCATAGTGAGAAAAAATTGAATAAAGGTAGTGTGCCAAAAACTAGAACACTCTTATTAAGTTTTGTAACGAATATATAGGAACGTGGAAATTTTCTTAGGACATTAAGAAAAATCCATCAAGTTTGGACTGTAAAGATTATAAATCCGGGATTTTTAGAATTGTATTCATGTCACATTTTCTTTTGCAAAATAATTTTTATCACCTGGGTATATTTTTATTTTCATACTTTTTCTTGTAATATATCATTAATTTTTCTCAATATATATGATACTGTTGTAAAATGGTGTGCGATTACTATTACAGTCCACTGCGAGTGCTATAGTGGGAGAACACATGAAATAGTTTAAAAACACTTTAATACACAATACATTTGTTTCATCAAAAGTCAATACATCACAAAGCAAGTTCATTTACAAAATGATAGCTGCATTGCTGGCAGCCGAAATCGTCAAACACATAAAAGTACAAAAATGGCCCAGGAATACACAGGCTAAGCTACGGGCAAAGTCACAATCGACCCGAAACACTTTTTTTTACCAGGTAAACAAATTTTTCTTATTAAAACATTCTTCATCTGTTTTGTTATTGCTGATTTTTTTTTAACAATAATTAAAACATTTAATTTTATTCTGCACACAACTCTCTGGCATATATATTTTATTTGTTTAAAGATTAATTCCTTAAAAACCAATTTTGGTTTAGTAAACATTTTGTATAGGTTAATCCTATTGTATCACTGCCATGTTAACTTTTAATTTCATATCCTGTTTTTTCTTCCAAATTTTAAATCAAAGAAGTTGACCAAAATCATCCAAGTACGTCGAAATGAAATTGATATACATTCTGTGCAAGAAACATTCAAAATAAGGTTAATTGTAAGGACAAGAACAGAGAGGATAATTCACACATATATACTTGACAAACAGAAATTAATTGTATAATTAAACATTGTGTACTTTAGAATTGATGTATTAAAAAGGGATTAATAACATGGTAGTGATTTAAAGGAACTTTATTTCAAGTATAGTTGTATTAGAAAATGCTTCTTTAAGTTTTGAAGGTGTTTGTATAGAAAAAAAATTCTAGTAGTTTGATTTATTTAAAAAACAATTGCTTCAAGATACATTGTATAAAGTGGTTTGAGATTTGTCTCGGCAATAGCTATTCTTTTAAAAATGATAACTTTTCGAGAACACTTTGTGTGCAAAGATTTGTCAATTTCTGTAACAAATTGTAAGCATTTACAATATTCATTTTGTACCAAAGCAAATACGTATTTAAAAACTACAAATTGATTGCAATGAATTGTTTAAAATCTGTATTAAAATGATTAAAAAAAAACCGACTAATGTAAAATATGCAGTAATTGAATAGATTTACTACTTATGATTATGGTAATTGTTTGTAGATTATTAAAAATTCAAAAGTCAATATTTTCAAGAAAGAGAATCATGCATTTAATAAAATACACGATATCGATAGGCTGATTTTATTAACTTAAATACTTATTTCAAAAGGCTAAAATATTAAAAGCGATATACATAAACTCACTTTGTCAGAAAGTTGCTTATTTAATTTAAAAAATATTTGACAATACCAACTGTATTGGGAGTTTCAACACATTAAAATGTTACTTATTCAGTTTTTCATAGAGATCATGATGATTTGATATATCTCCAATTTGAAACTGTAGCATTAAAAAAAAAAATAAGATTATAAATTTTAAAATAAAATCGGTAATAAATTCTTTATACAATACTATTCCATGTATGCGTTCACATCACGAAACATAAAAAAATATATCAAATTAAATATTAAAACCGATATATACGATGCAAAAAAACACTGTCCATGCAGCATCACTGATTGAAGAAGGCACTCACGATAGATCGTGAATGTGTGTGATTCTAAGAGTTTATCATCGATGTATGCACGATGGTTTCAGTTGATGGTGAGTGTGGTGTATCGCCGGTAGTTGCTGTTGCGGATGATGTAAGGAATCGTGATGACAGTGGCGATGATGCACATGGCCAGCACGTTCACGATGATGCCTTGGTCGGGGAAGTCCTTGTAGTTGGGCTTGCCGTCTTTTCCGCTGAAATGTAAAAAATAAGTTTAAAACTAGCATTGGATTACGCAACAAATTAAAATCTTAAGATTAGTACACGTGGATCAGCAAGTAGTTAGGATTATACTACACACGGCTCAACAAAAAAGCGTAAGGCATTCTGGCACATGTATACTTTTAATTTACCTCCTGCCCCCCTTCATTTGCGAGGATGTTAAAAACCTTCTTGGCTTATCCTGAACCCACACAATGATTACCAATCTATTCATTCCAGCTTTTATTGTGGATGGATAATGCGATTCTCAAACGCGATCCCCTAAAACATGTTCTTTAAACTCAGGTTAGCCACATTCCCACCTTTCATTCCTCCTTGCCTTTAAAATGCGTCTTTACGTCGTCCTTCACTTGCTTGGCATCCCTTAGAGCAGGATGGGCAAACTTTTCGGTCGCGGGCCAACTCCGGCCCGCGGATAGAATTTTAATTTACCTGTCCGAGCCAAATTAAAAGAACTATATATTATATATATCCATCTCCTTTTCTAGTTTAATTATATATATTTTTCTTTCTTCCTTTTTTTCAAAGGACTGACGATCTTTCTACTTTGTCTAGCACTTAACATAAATCGACGGAAATAGCAAGCACAGAGAGCTTTCAATCGGTAAAGTGTTAAAAACGGAAGTTCTTAGTTAGTTATAGCTGTAGACTGGCGCCAAGAAGCGTTATCTCTTTCTCGGGAGCAGACATATGGGAATCCAATATAGCTGAATTAGACCTCATTTTTTTCTTTTCGCGCGAGTTCTAATATTGATTGCGTATTTGAAAATAACGGACCTATAGCATCATTGTGAACAGTGGTGAAATTATTAAAAGTATAGCGTAGCTAGTGCTTGTTTGGGTTATTCGTAAAATATTTCAACCTCAAAATGGCTACTAAAAAGCTTAAAGTTGATTCAGTGTGCCATGCTTTTAATGATGAATGGACATGGAAATATTTTTTTTGCAGTTGTAAAGGATAAACCAGCGTGTCTCATCGCAAATTCATTCATGTCATTAACATATTTAAATTGTAATACTTGTATATTGTTTTTAAAATTTTAGAAAAATTTACCTTGACCCGCCAAACTTTTTTTTTTTTTTTTCGATTTTTGGTTCGCGATCGAAAAAGTTTGTCCAACCCTGCCTTAGAGCCTTGAGAGAATGCTCTTCAAGGTCCAGAAACAAAACTGCGATACCACTTTGTTGTCGGGCATTCAGGACAGCATTTTGTTGTACCGCAGAAGTGCACTCACCTGAGCCTGTACCGGGAGGACTGCGTGAGCCCCGTGAGGGTGGCGATGGCCCCGACGACGAAGGTGATGAGACCGAAGGTCACGTGGGCGGGCAGCATGGTCTGCCGGAACTTGGCGGTGGCCACGTCACAGCATAGCAGCACCAGAAAGCTGAAGAAGCCGGCCACGAACTGCAATGAAAATGATTCATTTCACAAAACCGAACATCAAATGAAAATCTATACAAAGGATACCAAAATGTATTCACCAAGACTAGATCCAGAAACACAAACAATCTAGCAAGCTCTTTGATAGTAAATTAAAACATAATCATAGAATGTAATTAACATCAGATTACTTTTATAATTTACAAAAAAATTCTTGTTTAATGCACTTAACACGATTGTTACTATTTGTAAAATAATTTTCATTCCAGTAGCAGAATAAGGTAATGGATACATTCACCAATATTGTTTCACTTTATGTTTCACCAATATTGTTTATTTCATGTATTACTATAATTATTAATCTTGAGTTCGTCATGTCTTCTCAAAAACTCTCACCTACTCAAATAGAAAAGGGGTCATCAAGAGTGGGCCAACTCCTATAGGCCTATTACCTTTCGTACACAATAACAAAAAACGGTAATGGAACAGAAATAACATTAGATCGCTAGATTTGCACGAGTTCCAAGTGCTGTATGATCTATTAATTTGCCTGTATGTTAACCATCCGCCCTCCTATTTATTATCACGTAAAGTTTTAGTGTCAATCTCCAGACGATAGTTGTCTTAAAAACCAGAACACATTGCTAAGCCATGTACAGAAGCCAGATCGTTCAGCTTTTAAAATTATAATTGAAATTAATTTATTTCTCAATTATAGTAGAACAACTCTGTGAAAGTTGAAAGATTCTTTATCGAATCATGTAAAATGTAGTAATTTAACTTTTGCCAAATTTTCAACTACCAAAAGGTGATACTGAAGATTTCAAAAGTGCTCACAATTAGTTGAAAGCTTTGCCATTCCTTTATATTTTAAACTCCTAAAGTGGAAATTTGTTTTAAAACAACAAACGCGTATTCAGTTTTAAGAATCATTTTAGTAATTGGGACACGTCTTTCTATACTACAAAATCATATGCGTCAAGCCTCTGATTACATTCCACGAAGGTAACGTCACAAATTCAAGATTTACGATTTGCAAGGAGTTTGGGAAACAATGTAAACCTCAATAGTTCCGCTTTTTCGAATTTATTTAACACGGATATCCTGCCTAATATAAAAAGTGAGTCATCCAACATTACTTATTAATGAGTATATATGTTACTCATGGATGTAGTCAATTTTTCAGAATAGACGATTGGAAAATGTTTTCAATATACAGTAAAAATTAATATATAATACGTATTTAACTAGTGCTTATTTAAAATTGTTCCATAAAGAAGTTTCAGATTTGAAATGGATTAATTCAAACATTTCTTGTCTACTTTTTAAGGAGTCAGGGAGTACTTGAATCTCTGTTTCTTCCTCGTCTGTTTGTCAAAAGTAGCAAGCTCGAGGAAGAAACCGAGAGATTCAAGTATTCCTTGTCCATTTTTCAAAGAGTCTAAAACTCAATGACGAAACCTAGGGATTCGGGTACTCTATTTTCAAAGGAGTCGCAAAGCTCGAGGAAGAAACCTAGGGCTATATATGTACAGAATGAATCCTTTCTTTGATTCGAAAGAAATGCTATATTTTTTCTTGCTATAAGCTGATAGCAATCACGTGATTAGAATACAGACCATCAGTTTTAGCCCGTTGCAGTCAGTGCTTTATATGTTGTCTATAGGTTTTCAAACTGCCTAACTTATCCGTTTGCCAATTTTTCCACACAATCAATGATCTAATAATACCATTGTACTTATTACATTGTGATTTTTTGAAGGCAGTGGGGAGTAATATTTAAGAAGAAATTTAATTTCTTAAAAATAACGATCAAGAGTAACACGAGTCAGAAATGTTTTGTCCAACTCCCGCTAACAAGAATCGCCAAAATTTACTGTCAGCAGCCAAGACGCTTGAAGTCATTTATACAAAAAAAAACAGTCCACAAAGAAGAATTCGTCTTGGAAATGATGCTTCGACACTTTATTTTCCCAATCTTGCATCAACAGATTTATTTTCGTTATTATAAACTAGTTTCTTTTTTCGAGACAAATTAAATACATTTTATTAAGAAAAAGAAGTCATTGAAAAGGATGATCGGAGTACAACATTGAAAACAATGATAGTCATCATCCTTTTCAATGGCACGCTTTCCCATCAAGTTGATGATTAAATAAACGCATTTTTCTCCTCTTGTTACAACCCAATGGCAAAGATACATTTGAATTTTGTTGTTGTTCTTCTTCTTCGCCTATCCCCAAAGTTCAGCGGGGTTAGACTAGGTCCATGAATCCAAATACCCGAAGAAAGTCCAAGACCATCAACGGACTGCCAAGGAGATCCTGACATATGAGCCCCAGGCACTCCAAGATGTGAGATGGTGAAGCCTGCTCAGAGGAGCGCTTGGTGCAAGTGTCGAAAGCTTTCAAACCATCTGAGAAAGTCATAGTTCTGAGGTGTCCACTGAGCAAACGGGTGATTGCAGTTTGTCCCTGCCTGTCACAATTAAGTGCCAAAATACCGCCAGGTCGATGGCCCCGATACCACTGGTGCACTGGGGAGTAGACCAAATTGTTTTTCCATTTAACTTAGCTTGTAAGTAAATCTCTGTGTAGATAAGGGGCTCAAGTGGGACCAATACCTCACTAGCATCCGCTTTGGCCAATGCATCTGCCATTTTCATTCCCTCAAGGTCGACATGGGAAGGATCCCCCCCATGTCGACCTTGACCCCAATGACTTTTTTCTTAATAAAAGCATGGGAAGACAACTTGTATTTTGTAACCGACTGAGCAAGTGAAGTGTTACCTGTAGGCCGAAGAGTCCGCAGGCCACCAGTCCGATCCAGGAGTGCATGCTGTAGAAGTGGACGGGCTTGGGGCCGTCGTTGTGGGCGTCGATGGCGGCGTACATGCCGATGCAGATGCAGGCGGAGGACGCCAGGAAGAGCAGCGTGTGCACCACCTTGGCATAGATCTTCTTGCAGCACGGGAAGCAGCGGTACACCAGAATGGCTGGGGGAAGAGAGACGCGCCGTTAAAAACCCTCGCCAAGATAAACTCGCGCCAAAATAAATAAAAACAAGTAACACACAAAAAAAAAATTTTTAAAGTCAATTCATGCTTTTTTTTTTTTTCAGTGTAATGCAGAAAGTTCTTTATAAATAATTTTCATCCACTTTTAAGTTTACCTGGCGCCATCTATCGGTAGATATATGCAACTTAAATCTAAAAAAAAAAAAAACTAAAGGCCGAATTAATTAATTTAATTTAATTACTGAATTAATATTTGAAAAAAACTACATTAACATGTGTCGTCCACTACAAATTAAAAAAAAATGTATTTGAACTTGAATGGATGAATAAAAATATTTAGTAAAGATTGAAAATTTGAACAAGATATATATAGGGAGAATGTGAGGCTAATAGAAGGAATTGAAAAAAACTATGAGCTGCAGTCAATCGAAGCTTATTTTCTAGTCCTGATATCACCGCGTGATTCGTGGAGCAGCGGCAACAGGCCGAGGTTAGAATCCGCTGGTGGCATTGTTGTAGCCAATGCTTTCAGAAACGACGAAACTCGATTGCAATTGTGACAATGGGTGAAAAAGTATCTCGCATTGATAGTCAAGACTGTCTGGTGGATGTTTCTTGTGTTTTCTCCCAACTGATAAACAAATACGAGCCAGCTACCCCTGACAGTCGTCCCGGAAGACACTGTTCTCTCTCATTCAGCCCGGCTGTTCGCGGTATACACGAGGTCCACCGGTGTTCCACTCTCACCTCTATAATTGGTTGGGGGCTACATAACCCCAGACACTGGGGGCGAGGAGTGGAGAAAAGAGGTCAAGGTATCTGCAAACTTTTTGGATCGTGTAGCTCAAAAACGGGTTCAGAGTTATGTGCCATGTAATATATAATGTATGTGTGTGTGTGGCGAAAAATCGAATTATTTATTTTAAAAATATACATACATTTAAATTAAATTATAAATGTTCCTTTTTAACTGGAATTGAATGTGAGCCATGTGGTTGCATTTGTTTAGTACTACCGGAAAAATCTCATTGAATGAACACTGTGAATGCAATTCGTAGATCTGGTTAGGACTCTGATATGTTTCAGTACTTCGTTTGAATTGAATACTTGTTGGTTGAAAACTTGATTCAAACTTGGTTGTTTTGAATACTTGTTTTTAAACGCAGCTTCACACAGGAATGTGGAAAACATGGTGAGATTGCATTCTTTGCTGTGTGTACTCAATCTGGATAATGAGTTTTTAACCTACCTACCCATTATGAAGAGATTTTTCTTTCAATTCAAATTGTGACATTGTTCTTTCTTTGTCAATTTCCCATTGCTGTATATCGAAAGACGATTGTTTTTACGTTTTCTGAAAATGGGTTCCTGGCATACTGATCGTGAACCTACGTCCTGGGGTATCCTCAAGTATCACTTTGCGTACACCCTGGAATAAGCATACCCAATTTTGAAAACCACTGCTCTAATCTCGGTGATAGATTGTCCTCGACTGACATCGCACTTCACGACACAAGATTTTACTGAAATCCTGCATGCTGTATTTTATTGATCACTTTTTTTTAAACCAATAAGAAACCTGAATTCGCAGTTGGACAATCGGAAAATTAATCTTCGGCGTGAACCTATCGGAATCGATTATTTTTAATACGCTTTTATTAGTTTCACCTGTTTGTTTGTTTGTAACTGACTCTTTGGGCTCGATTTTGCCCTACTTTAAGCGATCAGATTTAATTTAAACGTTGTAAACTTATCAAGGACCGACGACACTAAAATAGTTTGATAAGTTTATTATCTCATCATGATTAGGATCGCTAGGATGAGTGATTTTATTTTAACTTATGAAGAGCAATTTAACCCATGTAGAACGAAAGTACCTAAGACATTCAAACCTACGTGAGACAGTGGCACAACGGATAACGCGCCTGACTACGGATCAGGAGATTTCCTGGCTGGCTCGACCTATTCGCATTTAGCCTTTGTTTTACTCACAATTAAATTATTGTAAGAACTATAGTTCCAGTCCTCCGTACCGGCACCTCATTTAAATATTATAGTTTAAAAACACTAAAAAAACATGCTTTCAGAGTTAAACTAAAAAGTAAAAAATAATTGTTAACATAAGAATACAGTTACTGACGAGAAAATGAACGTCACTGTTCTAAAAGCGCGGGGTGCTTTGTACGACATTTTTAAACTAACTCTGCATTTCGGAATGAAACTAGCGAAAAATGATAACGATTGACAACAAGGTTTTAGAACAGTGACATTCATTTTCTCGTCAGTCCTTTTATTCTTACGTTAACAATTATTTTTCCTTTTTAGTTTGATTAACTCTAAAAGCGTGTTTTTAAACTATAATTATACTAGTGAATTTCGTCAATAATGGCCAAGGACTGTTCTGGTGTGATCGAATGTCAAATTTTTCCGTTACTAATTTTTGATGTTTTTCCGTGTGTAACTTAAAATCCGAGATTGTTACATAACCTAGGCTCATCCTAATTAACCCTATTCCCCCTTGCATATTCATACATTGATTCATGTCATAATAAATTCATGCGTGACACTGATTAACAAATTTGGTGATGCAATTTAATACATGTTCCAATATGTGGTTCGATTTTTCTCATAGGTATGGACAAAACTGATTCTAAATTCTCATTAAACGAACGTTGTCTTCCTTTTTCATTGGTTAATAATCATGACTGGAAAAGGAAAAAAAAAAAACGTTTGTTAGCACATAGACGCCGGCTAAAGAAGATTTGCATATTTTAACAAATATTAACAGTTACGCAAGAGTTTTGATCGTAACAATGACGAAAAAATGAAATGAAAGAAAGTTACGAAAATAAATTTGCTTCGGATGCGGATGGAATTTTAAATAAAAATTGCCATATTAAAAAAGTTTTTATAAAATTTCTCTATTAAATTTCTGTCTGCTGATATATTTTAAAAATACTGAGCACATTAAAATAATGGCAATCCTGAAGAAAACAAATTGTTTGGTGTAACGTGACCAATTTTTTTGCCATTCTATCATTAAGAATGAGATTTGGTTTGGATTTTCGGTCTACGATCATCTTTTTTTTTTTTTTTCTCGAAAAACGAATAGTAAAATAGTAAACGAATAGTAAAAAACGAATTCTTACTTTATTTCATTAATTATTTACTTTCTCGTAGATTAGTAACCTCTACTAAAATGAAACTGTAGAAGTAGAAAAAGTGGATAAAATAGTAAAATTAGAATCATTTTCTTCTAATATCCTTCTATTCTTTTTTTATTATTATTTGGAGTTTACAAGAAATCTTCATGTACCACAAAGTATCTCACGAGACTGGCAGTTATATTTGGTTTTGTTTGCCACTCTATTGTCATTTTGTGCACAATTTGGACTAATTAGACCGGGAGCTACAGCTTAACGTAGATTCCGAACCACCACCAAGCATCCCTGCCACCGCCAGTATTCGAACCTGAAGCCTGTGGTACCAAAGGCCACAGAGAGCTATCAAGAGTTAAGAGAAGTGTTACCGTGTCCGTTCATGAAGGTGAATCCGGCCACCATGAGCACGTAGTGGAGGTTCATCTGCTTGGAGCCGTCCCCTGCGAAGGCCACGCCCCCGTGGTACCTGAACACCCAGTAGAGGATCAGCCCCAGCGCCCCGGCCAGCAGCACCTCGGCCAAGAAGGTCAGCCACCCGAAGCAGCAGCGCTCGCCCAGGGGCGTCTCCGAAGTGGCCTCGCTCTTCCTGGAAAAAAAGAAAGTCAACATCAGCATCCCTCTCCTTCAACGAACACTCGAGATCAAAGCAAACTTAAAAATAAACACTAATGAAAATTTACATAGCGTAATAAATATGTTATTTTCATTAGATTAAAATAGAGAAGTACTGATCATATGTTCTTTCAAAATGCCATGCATTATAAAATCAATTGGTAAATAAAGAATTTGAAGCAATTTCAACGAGTATTATTACACACATAATAATGCAAATGTTAACCACTTTATACACAAACATCCACCAAATTCAATAACCACAAGACTATTGTAATGTAGTGATTACAATATTCAATATAAACCAATGAATTTTTTTAAGTATTGCAACTAAAACTTCAATAACATGAATCATATCTGCATGTCTGATATGTATGGCAATTGGAAAATTATCCATCGATAATTTATTTAAGAATTCGAGATAATTAAATCCGAACAAAGAAGATAAAACATTTCGAACTCCTCCAGAACAGTGCTTCTTAAATTTTTTTTTTTTTTTTAATTCGTGACTTTCTTTCAAATTTAAAATTTTTCAACGCCAACCAATGAGGAAAAAAGTACATTGTATGAAGGTTATAATTTGTTATAGAAATGTAATGAACCACCTTTAAATAATATATGTAAGTAATCTTAAGTAAAAATTGAATAAAAGTAAATGCAGTGTCTACAATTTTGTGGGAAAAAAAACTAAATAATAATAAGTTTATTTTTAATGTAAACATAAACAAGTAATATAAAAAAAAAATTTAAAAGTGAATTTCTACTTTTTGTCACTATTACAGAAAGTCCTTTATAAATAATTTTCATTCATTTTTTGTTAAGTTTATCTGGCGCCATCTATTGGTAGATACATTCAACTTAAATCTAAAAAACTATAATTAATTACTGAATTAATATTTGAAAAAAAAACTGTATTAACATCAAGTATCATCCACTACTAGTTCAAAAAATGTATTTGAACTTGAGTGAATGAATAAAAAGTATGATTATGAACGATTGAAAATTTGAACAAGATATATATAGGGAGGGTGTGAGCTAATAGAAGGAATTGAAAAAAAAGTTTAAAGAAGGCAATTTGCAAATTTTTTTCGAGACCTCTCAAAATTTGTTGACGACTATCTCTAGGAGTCGGGGCCACACTTTAGGAGCCGATGTTATATAACATCCATGAACTAGTTCTTTTTTGTGTGTCTATTTTTAACTTATGCTCTCATAACAGATTAGAATACTCCCAAAAAAGAGAATCGAGATTCCGTCGAGGTTCAAATGAAACAGAGGGGGACATTTTGGAAACCGGCTCGCTAAGTTTCTGCTTAACGTTTCAGCTCGCGGAAGTGACCAGCCATCGACACGTCCATTAAGAGGGGAAGGGGTGGCAGGAACATACCCAAACACCAGATGTTTTTCTTTGGCCTAATGATTATACATATATAGAGCAAGGACACAGCAACCTAAACAGTGTTGAAAGCATTTTAACATAGACCATGTTTGAGCGAAAAGGGGTTAAAAAAACATGATAAACTATTCACATAACCTACGATATCTCGTGTAAATTTGCTTTCACACATTTTGTTTAGAGTTATTCTTAATCGAAACTCGTACTTGTTGATTGCAGCTGAACTCTACTACTTAGCGATTTTTAGTTGGCGACGGTATGGATTGCGTAGTCAACGATAGGCATCGTAGCGTTCTAGGATAAACAGACACTTCTTGTACATCTGTATCGAATTAAAAAAAAAAAAAAAAAAAAAAAAAAATTGAATTATTTTTTTTCTCCTCTTGTTTTTATTTTAAAATATGTGAAGAATCAATATAGTCGCTGCATTGAATTGGCATCACCTTTTAGTGTTAAGGAAGTGACAGCTGGAGGAAAAAAAAAAAATGAAATATAATTCGTCATTTATTTTTAATCTTAGCGTAGGTTATTGTTAGCGTAGACAAACATCAAATGCATGTAAAGAAAAACAATTTCAACAAAAAAGAAATTGTTGCAATTAGATTATAATATGTATACATTTAATACAGCCATCATAGTTTAATCGTAAAGAAAAAACACATTCTGCAATACTTTTCAATGTTTCCAACCATTCTGTCCAAAATTTGATAAAATTTTTGGAAAGTAGCCATCATCCAGCTGATAATGTCTTCACAGAGTGTTTAAAAATAGTCTATGTTGTCTAGCTATACCACGGAATTTATTTTATTCAGAGTTTTGCCTCAATAGTTCAACTGATTTGAAAGTATACTATACACTATATTGCAAGATTGTAGTTAATAGTTAATAATATCTGTAGATCTGTAGTTAAGTTCTGTAAAATCTGTAGTTAATAGTTAACAATAGATCAACAAGATCAATAGTTAAAAATAAGATCTGTTATTTATTGTTGACTACTACTATTTTATTATTTCAAGCTATCGCTTCCATAACACCAAACACAATGCGAATTCAAAAACACAACAATCAGATTCATTTAAATCTAGAAATATTCTTCTTGTAATCTTTAATATTAATAATTGTTGGAAGTAAATTTATTTCAATTTGTTTTGTTCTTACATAAGAAAAAAAATGAAATCAGAATTTATTTTTCAAAAATTAAAATAAATATCTACTTATAAATTTCTCCTTATTGTGACTAATGTTTTCTCCAAAAAAAAAAATTGTTTTTGAACCTTAATTTTTTTAGAATAAAATCTAATAAGATTGTAAAATATGTTGTTGATATAATTAATTGCTTACTTATAACATAAATTTATTTATTTTTTAAGAATATTCTAAATTCAAAACGGTTTTTAAAAATTACAACCTTTTCTGTTTCTAAATATTAAAGAGGTTCTATGTCGTGGCGCCATCTATTGAGAGTAAAGTAAATCGTGTAAAAATTAAAAGGAAAAAAGTAATTTCGGAATTGTACTTCAATAAGAACTTGCGTACATTTTATGGACCAATTCATACAACAAAGAGCAGAGGTAAAAAAAAAAAAAAAAAGAAAGAACATTTCTCAACGCTTGTAAAATGTTTAATGAATAAAGTATGAATTCATATTCCATGAAATTATTCGCTTCATGCCATTCATATGATAATCTTGTAATCACATGTTTTTGCAAGATTAACCCTCCAAAATCTTTTGCATTAGGCAAATAAACATTATGTAGATATATATGTGTGTGTGTCGTAATAAATATCATATTTTAAATTTTGTTTATCCACAAATAAGCATTTTTCTTAATGCTTATCACTCAGATAAACAAATTTATGCATTAATGCATGGATTAGCGTTTTTAAAAAAAGCAATTCTATCATGCTTGATTGTGGACATCCATGCGACAGACATTTTGCAGCTGTCTTTATTGATCAGCTGCATAGATAAGCACGGCACCTGCGGGCGGTCTCTAAGTTCAAAATCCTTCGCATCAATTGCTAAGCATCTGCTTAAAATAAATAAAATTTAAAAATTCCTCGAATTTTCTGTTAGAAATTGACGGGAAAAAATTGTTTTTGCAAGCTATGCATAACAAAATGTCGATCTGTGCCTGCAACTCACTGAGTTCAAAAATCATCTGCCATCTAACACGTACCCAGTGGTAAATGAGCGCAGACAAGCGTGCAAGACTTAACCTTGAAAATTCTCACGGAAGGCAACTGCTCATTGAATACGAGTTGCCTAAAGCAAAGTAATAATAAACAAGTATCTATATGAAGGCGTAAAACATGAAAACAGTTCCGCTTTGAAATAGAGACATCTCTTAAACTTTTCACGGATTATAAAACAATTTTAAACATAATCATTAAAATGTATGTTTAATATCCAAATATACACAGTGATTATAACTAAAGCCCCCATTTTCAAAATCCTGTAAAAAAAAAGAACACCTCATCACAATGAGTTCAAATTTGAGCTGAAGATACTTGAAGGGGGAAACGGTACAGCATCAAACAGAAGTTCCTCCGATTTTTCCCACCTAATTGGGTAAGACCTTGCCGTGGTGAATGGGTTTTCCCCTCACCGTGTCACAACTGTTGAATGGCTTGGAAGTCCTTTTTCAGTCAAAAAACCAAAACAATCGGGCACATTGAACACTACAGTTATTTTAATGTGCAACTCATGCCAAATACGTCGTAATTTCGATTCAAAATATTCCTGGCAGCCGAATTCACTTTCTTTAGGCCGCTTACAACGCCCTCTATTAATACACTTTGGATTTTTTTATGCCATACCGTTTTCCCTTCAAATATCTTCAGTTCAAATCTGAAATCATTATGACAAGTGGTTCTTTTTTGACAGCATTTTGAAAGTGCGACTTTATTAATAATCACCGTGTATTTATTTCAGACATATTTTTGCCCTTTTGTATTTTAAAATTAATATGAGCACATCAGTATCTGATCAATAGCCAATTCTGTTTACTTGGTATGATATCCAGTGCCAACAGCATTTTGGTAGTCAAGTTTGATGCTTCAATCAAATAAGTCGGCAATCAAACTGTTATTAGAGAGTTTTTGCATACCGTACTTTAAAAATATGGTATTTTTTCTCCCAAGAGCGCATGCTCATAGGAAACATACGCATGCGCAATTTTCTATGAACATGCGTGCTAGAGAAAAAATACCGTATTTTTAAAGTACGGTATGCAAAAACTCTATTATATACTGACTGACAACGTTTAACTGAAAAGTGGTCTGCTTTTTCTTGTCACGTTTTCAACCGTTGAAACTTCTATAAAACACGTTATAAACTGAGATATGCGTGCGATAATAGAGATTTTTTGCATAACCTTTTTTTTTTTATCGTCCGATATTTTCTTCCTAGCGCGCATGCTCATAGGAATAGCTAAGTAGTGCAGTATTACAGATACGCATGCGCAATAGGTACAATGTTTCCTATAAGCATGCGTACTAGGAAGAAAAAAATATCGGACGATAAAAAAACGTTATGCAAAAACTCTCTAATGATTCGGTGATGATTAGTAAGAACAATTCCACACCAATCAAAATATTTCACATTTGCAAAGACAACTTTCAAACATTACATCGCGTTTCCCGCCATTCGACAGCTAGAATTCGATCGGAAAGAAAGAAAGAAAAAAAAGAATCGTCCAACAAATGATCGCTTGAGACGCGAATCAATCGTTTCATTATCATGCGTGAACACCGACTTCCCATGAACCAGGACAAAACAAACGAAGATCTATTTAAGGCACTCATTAACGTCAAAGGAATAAATTTTTTTTCTTTTCCTATTCCAGATGTCGGCGGTTTTCTACGGCATTAGCGTTGAAAACATTCTCAAAGATCCATTCCTTTCAATTATGTTAAGCTTAGATAACTTGTTTAATTCGCTTGTTAATTTTCTAATTAAGCATTTATTTATACAGGATTAACCACTTTTTTTTGTAGCTGAACATATGTAGGTCTCGTGTTTCACTGATGTATGCGACGAATAACCCACAGACGGGTGATAAAGGGAAGCATTTTTCAAGGCTAACTGACCTTTCGTTTGTGTGTGGTATGGAAGAAAAACCGGCAGACTCCCACCAGATGCCTGCCTAAGGCTTTACATGCGTTATCACAGTCATCATCGAGTCTCCTCTTTTCTGACTGCAACGAAAGTCGCCAAATTGGAGCTTGTGTCCTCTTGCAAGATTTACTCTTTTACAAATCAATTATTTTTAACCTTTTAGGAAGTGACAGAGCAACCTACTGGGAAACGCATTGGATTAAACTCGGTTTGAAACTCAACTCCCGACACAGAACCAAAACTTCCCATGCCCATGTTGTAGATAGACACCATAATTTTGTTGGCTGGAATGTCCTGCTGGCTGAGGGCATTAAGGTAGCGGACATCCCCAAGTGCCAATTCTGTAAGGTGTAGCATCCAGGGTTCACCCAGATAACGCTGAAACCGTTACATATCTACCAGTCCAATAGAGAATGACCTTGAGTTCAAATGCCCCACATTTGGAAACAGTTTTTTTCGAGGATATATGCTTAAAAAATAATTATTATAATTTTTTTTACTCATTTTTTATTTCATGTTGACAGCAATTCAGAGATAATAATAAAAAAAAAATAAATAAAAATCCACATAACATAGTTGTTGAACATTAATAGCAAATTACGAATAAAATTATTTATTCTAAAAGTACAACGGTTCTTTATATTTTCCACAAATACAGTGACGGAAACACAGATCGGGTACCAAATCCTATTAAGGCTATTTCATATTAAAAAATAAGGCATATATATATAATTTTTCAGATAAATCAAGACAGAAAACATGAGCCGACTTTAATAAAAAAGCGTAAAAATTTGAACATTAGAAATAAGTGCTTGCTTTCATGTTTAATATATCACAAGCAAAATTAGAATGATTGTTAATAACGTCCAATTTGGAATACAGGTGTGCTATCTATGTAATTTTTCTTTCATTTCTGCGATATATATGGATCAAAAACATGAAACTTTTTAAAATTATATAAAACAAAGAATATATGATTTTTACTACAGAATATATGAAAACGCAGAAGTTTGTTTGTAATATACAAATGTGTGTTAATCCAAAGATTTTTAAAATATTGAAGCAATAAAATTTTAACAAAAGTCCTTTCCAGTACAAAGTAAAAATATTTCAAAAAAACTAGCCAATCCATATTAGTCAATAAAAGAAAAAAAGATTTACAGGTGAATAAAGTCAGTTAATGAATCTATATTATTTTCAACTCATTTTATTACACTTTGTTTATAACGCGGTGGACGCGTAAATGTAAGTGTAGTCTACATTAGAGGATGTAATGCAGACCTACCTCCAGGGCCGGATTTTTCTGTAGGCAAACTAGGCTTCAGCCCAGGGCCTCAAGATCAATAGGGGCCTACATTTAAATCGTTAGCAAAATTAGAATTACACTATTCTAAAAACAATAAACACTAAAACACTGATTCGAAAAAAAGGAGAAACTCTACATAATAATTCACACTTAAACTTTAAATGCGAATTATTATGAAATAAATTTATCTGAATTTTATTTGCTTTAATCTTCAATGTATTTAATATATTTAATTTAATTTGATAGAAAATAGGATCATTTTTATTGCATATTTTATTTTCGCAGTCAAAGATTTTTATTATTTGAATTTTGTTTCTTTGTAAATGTTGTAACAATAACTAATCGAACATAACACAAAAGTACTATATAGGATGAGAATAAATGTTCAAATAAGACTTTTTTTGTGCCATATTTTTTATAAAGATTAGTACCCATCACAACATGTTTCATTTAACATATTGATATACATCACAGTAATGATGTATTTCATTATCTCTCATGTAATTTACAAACTTAAAAATGAGAGGTGAAAGGACCTCATAAGTGGAATAGCCTAGGGCGTCTTTTCATCTAAATCCTGCCCTGCCTACCTCCTAGTGGTGCACTCTGAGGAACGTTCTATACGGCTAAGTGGTCTACAGTTTTCGGCATGAACACCTGGCTTACATGTATTGCAATGGAATGCTGGTGGCTTGTCTCAATAAAAAAGAACTGATCTAATGAACATCTAGTACATCGCATTGGGATTTTTGACGAACCAAAGTGCCCTCTTTGTGATCTGGCTGAACTCATAAACAGATCTCATCTCCGTCGTTGCTTTGCACTTCATGGCGAATCCGAGACGGTGAGATACCGGCAGGCTAGAGAACTCTTGGGCCATGACTTCGGTCAACTTTGTTGAACTTTTTGTGTGCATTTTCGTCTTTATTTTTCGTTTTTTCCTATTTTTATATTTCCATTGCCATTAGAAATATGAAAAAAATATTTATAACGTTTATAACTTACTTTAAAAATTAGTGATTATACTTTTAATGCAAACAACATTTTTATTTTATACCGATTATTAGGCATGTAAATAAACAAAAAAGGTTGATCGTAGAAAGAAATCAGAATAAAACGTTTATACGTTCATGTTTTATTTTTAAATACTTATTTTCAAATCTATCGATTTATACGAATATGGCTACAACAATAGTTTTGCCATCAAATTCTGCAAATTTTAATAACAATGGTATTCATTTAGTAACCGATTCCTACTAAATTATAGCTTGCTTATTATCTTTTAGAACGTCATATGTAAAATAACGAATTTGATAAAAAGTCAACCACTAAGAAAAATGGCTGCCAATTTCTTAGAAGGACATTTTATTTTTATCACGAAAAACTAATACCGAAAGAACGACGAATGGAAAATAAATAGATAAAAGGAGAAAATATATGGCAGCAAATAAGGATTATTACGCACGACGCAACAATCCAAAATGGCATGCACTTTTGAGGAAGTCCTTTCTCGCAGAAAGCGAAACGTGCGTTAAATAGAGTGCGACTGAATGGTCACCCTCGCTTTTCGCACGGTTCGCTCTTGCCGCCTGCACATCAATCACTCCAACCACCCTCCTTTGGCGACTTAATTTCGGCAATTCGCTGTCCAACGGCACTGGATGTCCAAAACGTGACAACGTAAAAGAGGAAGCAGAATCGGACTGGAAGAAATTCATCTCAATCAGCCTCTAATCGGCGGATACTCCGAAGCGTTTATCCAAAATAAAATTTTCATTTACGAACAAAAAAATAAGGTCCATTCTTCCGTATAAAACTTCATATTGGGACATTGAAGCACAAACAGAAGATGCAAATTCTCCAAAATAGAATCTTTCAGAATTATTACCAAAGTTACTGTTAGTTGTTATTACTGTTTATCGATAACAATGTTATCCTAAAGACCTTAACAGACACGTCGTATCCAACACACATCGTTACATTATCCTGTAAATGTTTCACGAGCATTAATCACACTGATTCACTCATTAACAATTAATCTTAATCATTCATAAACAATGTTAAACGCATATCCATATTCAATTACAAGGTGGCGGCCTGATGGCTAATTGGCTAGCACTATGGCCGTTGGTATCTCAAGCTTTAGGTTCGGATTCGAATACTGGCAGTGGCATGGACGTTTGCGAGTGGTTCGGAATCCATGTTAAACTGTAGGTCTCGGTCTATCAGCCCAACGCGTGCATAAAATGACAGTAAAGCGACAAATCAAACTATTACAAGATGGACACTATCACTTAAATCACCCGTCAATCGGCGGTCATAATACTAATAGTAATCCAATATTTTCTTTGCAATTTAATCGTTCTTGGTTCATTCATCAACACCTTCTTAAAATGATTTTTTTCCAGATATCTCTAACTCCTGATTCCATTTCTACCTCAATGGATCCGATTCCTTTTCTACATTATCACACTCTCAAGCAATACAAAACCGCTTTGAGCACGGGCACTCGATGGTCAGCATTCACTCTTCGGAAAGTTTGGACATGCTGATGATTCCGTTATTGCTCGAAGCAATCGCATCTAAGAATATAAAGCATCTCGTATAACTGGTGAATGTTGTATAAAGTGAAGTTATTCCTGAAATCCCCTCTGGGAGGCAATGCCCTTACCATCAAAGTTTGTCGAGATTCCCATAAATGGCATATATGTCACGAAATACCAGTGTGCCATAGTGGCGGTCATACTAATATATCATAAATGGTGTATGTTACGAAATGCCGGTGTATCATAGTGGCGTTTATACTAATATACCATAAATGGCATATGTCACGAAATTCTAACTGTACCATAGTGGCGGTTATTCTAATATGCCGCAATGGCAGTTAGCGAAATGCCAATGTGCCATAAATGACATAGAATATATTACTGAAACATGAGTTTCAAAGATGCAAAGAAAAATAATTAAAAAAAAAATTTTAATGGCAAATTTTCAAATCGCAGCTTTTAATTTATATAAAATGAAAGATAAAAAGATACGCTTTGTGTTAGGACCGAATGATTTGTAGTTTGGCTATAAGTTTCAAATTCGATTTTAGAAATAATTAAATTCCTAGACCATAGAAGTCGAGTATTATACAAAAAAAATAATAATATTAATGACAATTAAACGAAAAGTATACTGCAGCTGAAATTTCCACGATTCTTGATCAACTACGAAAGAAATCAAATCGTATACATATGAACACAATCTGCATAATCACATTATATTCAACCTATACATTTAAAAGAATTGCCTTTTAATATTCATTTAGCCTTAATGAGACAAGGCACAGTAGCAAGCGAACAAACAGGACGCAAATCAAATTCCGTAGGTGGTGTGTCACTGCTTTGAAAAACTGACATATTATTCAACAATTGGGAAAGACATTATTCACAACAGTAGACTGCTTGGTATTTTTGAATTTCCCATCAATACCACATGCAAATGCGTGGCAGCCAGCAAGGATGCGATCTAGGAGACGTCGTGGATGCCCCGAAGCAACATCCACCTCCATAAAGATAATTATTTAACAGTTTCACGAGTAATATGATGCTTCTTTTTTCGATGATAGCTTCTTTTCTTTTTATGCAATTTTCCCAAGTACATTTAGAAAAAATTAAGTTCACCAAAATTAGTCATTGTTTTTAATTTAATGAACCCCATATTAAATTTCATTAGCTTTATATATATATATGTAAATCTCTTTTGAATTAATTTTTTTAATTTGGAGTTATGTAATTTGTTTGTTTGTTTGGAGTTTTCTAATTTGGAGTTATGTAATTTGTTTGTTTGTTTGGAGTTTTCTAATTTGAGTTATACACGAGTTGAGACAACACAAAAAAATGAATTAATTTTTTTTAAATGATTTTTGTTAACTTTTACATGACGCACCTAGTTTACGCACCTACCTAGTCTAGTCTAGTTATAAAAATAAATCCGTCATTCACTCACTAGTATATCATACGACCAATAAATCCTGATAATACACAACTATAAATAAAATAAGAAACAGAAAATAAAATAAAAAGAAATAAAATAGAAACAGAAAAGTAATAAAACATCACGATCAGACCACACTTTTGAATTTCCATTTGCCAGGGGTCTCCAAACTACGGCCCGCGGGCCAAATCCTGCCCGCGACAGCGAATAGCTTATTATTGCTGTAATAAGTTGGATAAAAAAACACAGAATGATAATAACTCGGTTTTATTTAATTGCTAGGTAAAGCTTAATGACAAGCATAATACGCAGAAAATTTAACTTAAGTATAACAACAAATAATTGAAATGAATGCCACTAACATTATAAACTAGTGAACATCCCGCGGTAGTAATGTTGGGGTAAAGAATATCGCATATGTATGTATATCGATGTTTGGAATGTATATATCCTGAATCGAACATATGATTTTTATCCTGAAAATCCCTCAGGAACGGAAAAGTTAAATTAACGCGAATGAAACCGCGGGATATCCACTTGTAAAAAAATTACTAATGAGATTTATGTAATTGTGATTTTCCACTGACAATAGTTTGTAGTTGTGGATCAATTTTACTTGTACCAATTATTAAAAATTTAAGATGCTCATCGGTTAACTTAGATCTGTAAACATACTTTGTGTACTTCATTTTGGAGTACGTTTTCTCACACAAGTAAGTGGTACCATAGATTAATTAATGAGTTTTTAATTTTTCTGCCATTATAGACAATGGCAGAAAAATTAAAACGGTTTTGGCCCCTTGGTACTTACTGGAGTAAACAGTATGGCCCTAAGGCTGGAAAGTTTGGAGACACCTGCTCTTGAGGAAAGAATTGAGTTATAGGATCCTTTTTCAGCCATATTAATTTTGACTTGATTGATTGAGACTATCTCACGCAAAGTTTTAAATCTTCTTTTAATCAAAATGTTTGTCTTTCTGAGATCCCACCGACGATGCGATTGAACCCAAGCTGAGAACTTTTTATTCGAGCGACCCAATTTTTGTTGAGTAAGAAAATCGGTCGGATTTCGAATCTCTGAACGCTCCACGGGATTTTCATCATCGGTTCGAAACGCAAATTCAAATCTTCAATTTAACGGTCAGCGAGAGTAAGAAGGGAGGTGACCGCTTTTATTTTTCCCCCAACAGAAATTCATTAAAATCAACAGAGTAGACAATCGGTTTCAGGTTAAGTTTGGTTAGTCTTCAAAAAACAAAGTGTCAGTTGTTTGAAAAATAAAATATTCAAAGTAGGTTCTTTAAACAATTCAAATATTTGTTAATTCTTAATTACTGTTTACTGAAATAAAGAAAAAAGGCGTGCGACTACATGGTTCAGTTGCCTCATGTCCACTTTTATTATTATTATTTTGGAATGTAATTTTAAGATCAGAACATGGCTTGGCAAAATTTTGAAATGTGGTAATGACTTTTTTTTTAAGCTGTAGCATTACAAGTAGCAACTCATGACATGGTTATAACGTGCTTAGCTAGAATGCAAGATGATGTATGCTGGAATCTGCTAAAGGGTTTGTATTGTAGTCACTGTTTTCAGAAATAATGATAGTGACCGGTACTTACAATGACAACATCATGCAGCGAGCAGATAACGACCGATACTTACAATGACAGCATTCCACAGTGATGTTGTCATCCGGCAAATAACAATCAATGTGACATCATGCCACAGTGATGTTGTCACCTGATACATAACGATTTGTGTGACTATGGCAGCATCCCACAGTGAGGTTGTCGTCAATACATAACGACAGGTGTGACTATGACAGTATCACAGTGATATTGTCATCCGAAAGAACGACTGATGAGACTATGATAGATAATGACCGACAACGACTACGACAGACTGCCTTGTGGGAGTTTTCTGGAGTTTCTCTCATAAATCATTGCCAATGATGCTATTTAACTCAAAAAGTCCTCTTGAATGGCAATGTTCATATCTATGTTTTATTCATAAGCAGAACACGAGCGCATCGATGTAGTAAAAAAATGTTACAGGTATAATTTAAATTAATAAAAAACAAAAACAAAAACAAAAACAAAATTGCATGCTATATGAAAACAGAAATAATATAACTTTTGAAATTTCATCTTGTCTTTTTATAAGATGAAAAATTATTTAACTAAGAGGAAAATAATTAATCTAAGGTAGTACTTTTTTTCTTCATCTTTAATAAATATTATACTTTTTTTTAGAATGATCCAAAATCTGCACTTCGTTCCAAGCCAACTGAAATGCCTTTTAAAAGCTTAATTCATGATTTTTAAGGCTCTTATTTAATGTACAGTAGATAAATATTTAGAATTCCTTAAAAAAATGTTCAACAATATATATTCGAAAATTATTAATCATACGGTGAAGGATGAAAATAGTTAAAGTCTTTTAATCTTTTAACTCTATTTAAATTCAGTGAGCAAAAACAATTTGAAATTTAATCAATAAATACCAAACCTTAAAAAAAATTAAATACTTTAATACACATTAAATACCAAAACCTTATACACAAATTTAACACACTCAAATGAAAAATATTAATTAAAATGGTGTTTAATTTTTATATGTGCCTTTAGCTGCATAATGATTTTCGCAAGTGTCAAACATCGTGTAGGAATTCTGTGTTGTAGAGAAACTATCTCTATATTGGACCGTGTTATAAAAATATAGGTATGTAGGAATCTGTGTTACAAAAAGACAAAAAAATGTGTATATAAGTGATTGGAAATGGGTTAATATTTGTGTGAAACGAAAATCATCCTCCACAAAAAGCAATCCTTTGATTCTGGAGGAATGACATACTGATTCCTGAAGAGCTTAGCCCTGCCATGGTGGGCAGCTTTTGAAAGATCTATCGCTTCTTAAGTGTCATTAAGCACTGTAATCGCATTAACAGAGGCGTGACATTGAAAAATGTATAGATATATTTTTTTAATCGCGGAATCAATTCCCAGTGGGAAAAGTTGGCGAACAGGATTTAAAAAGTTTTCACTTCGAGCAAAAAGCGCGAAGTAGATCTCCAGAGAGCCTGGAGCTCATTTTGCCGATGTCTCCGATGGAGTTTATTTCCAAATTTAGAAGTGGGTGTTTTATTAGGAAAACAGAAAGGTGAACAATCCGTTAAGAAGATGATTCTTTTTTAAATATTTTGGGGTTTTATTTCTTTATTCTTCAAATCGCTTGATAGCAGACAAACACAAATTGCTACTTTTGATAGCCGATAATGAAACAATTTGCTACTTTTAATAGCCGATAGTGAAACATAAGTTTATTAATAGCCTGATGGTCCAGTGGCTAACGCTCCGGCGCTCGATAACACAGATTTCGAGTTCGAGTCCCAGCGGTGCCCTGGATGGTTGTAGTAGTTCGGAATCCACTTTAAACCGTACGTCCCTATCTAATAGGATCGTAAAGCGTTGGGACTCGCGTCTGTAGCCTATCTTCGAGCTACACGTGCCTCCTGGGTGGTGCTTAATGAGTAACAGCGGTGCAGCCTTTGCTTATGGCATAAAGTTTATCAGTCTCTGTATTACCAGCTGCATTAGAACAACAGCTATTAATAGCCGATAGTGAAACACAATTTGCTACTTTTGATAGCAGATAGTGAAACAACTTGCTTGTTAAAAATTTTTATAATGACTCGAGTCTTTTAGAAATCCTAAAAATGGTTCATAAACAGGAAGTTAATTTATGGTGCATAATAATGTTTTTTTATAGCCATCATACGAAAGACCACAAAAATTGCTGTAATGAATGTTTAACAACCCACTCAAATAAATACCAAATAATCATTTGTTATTTATATTACGTTACAAGCAGATATGACAGGGCGTTGACCGGCTACTGAAAATAAGGCATTTTTAATTTTGAGCAATATTATTGCGGGAAAAAAAAGTACAGGCTTAAAGGTTTGAGATTTTACTCACCTCGTAATTAACACAAATTGGTTAAATATTTACAAAATCATTTTTATTGAAAAATTGCATTTAACCATTTATTTTTCGAAAAATTTCGAATACTTTTTTTCTCACCTTCCGAATGTGAGCATTTTTTAAAAATAAAATATTTTATTTGTAAATCAAATCGAAAAATGAATACAGTAAAAACAGTAAACAATTTCCTTCGTTTTGTAGCAGTAATTTAACGATGCCAAAGTGTAATGGTAATCATTTTAAAATTATCTGATGTCATTTTATACGGTAGCGTGAAAATTTGGCGACAGGAAAAAGAACATGTACATTTAAATAAAAAAAAAAATAAAAACTGCCATAAATTTTGACTACGCACTAAATAAAAATAACAAATCCAGAAAAAAAATAAATTTCTTAAAGTTACAATTTTAAGTATAGACAACATGGATGCACACTTTGATGAATAAAATAATTCCTTATATTTGTAAGTTAACAGCCATTTTTTGCCTTTGCCTTTTTGCCTTTGCTTTTTTAATTATGTCTTGGTATTTTATGTTGTTTTATATTGATTGGTTTGTCGCTCTACAGTCATCTTGTGTACACGAAGGCTAAACAGACTAGGACCTACGGTGTTTTATATTGAAGCAATCAATCACCATTGAGGACAATTATTCTCATTTAATTCTCGAAAGCCTTAATAAACATCCTTTAAAAAATCTCGTCAATTATTCCCCAATTCTAACACACATCCAGCATCAAAACCCTCAAACCATCCAACCATGTTGGATGTGAACCCTCCAACTTCAAATCAATGCCATTCAGTTTAGTTGCAAATTTATAGATATCTAAAAAAGAATCTTTCTTCGTGCTGTAAAACAAGTCGTTTTACGCCTGAGTTGCAGCTCTTTGGGCATGATATAAGTCACGGTTTGAAGAATGAGCACAATTTCTTGCAACCTCTTAGTGTTTAGGCATAAAAGGAAGCAAGATTGAATATTCTCTTCGATTTTGCTTTTTATTACACTTATTGGTTGGATTTTATTGCTCATCAATCACAACTTAGCTACCCGGTAGTCGACAAAGTCATGGTTGAATTGCTTCCCATGGATAGGAAATTGAACACAACCGGAGAATTGCAGGTAAATGTGTCAAAACATCTGACTCTTTGTAGTATAACAGAATTCTTGTTTCTGTATAACTCTTAAAATACAGGTCAAAAACACAGCCATAGCTTTTATAACTATTAGTTCATGACTAAATTACTCGTTAATTGACGAAGTTATAATGGGACAGTTTATCAATCAATAGGAAATTAAACACAACCAGAGAATTCCGGGAAAATGTGTCAAATAAACATCCGAATCTTTGTAGTATAAGATAGCTTTTATAACTATTAGTCCATGACTAAATTACTCGTTAATTGACGATGCCACACTGGGACTGCTTATCAATCAATAGGAAATTAAACACAACCTGAGTAATCCGGGAAAATGTGTAAAATAAAATATCAGACGCATCAGATCCGGGACTCTTTCGAGTACAGCAGAAGTTTTGTATCTGCATGCTTCTTAAAATCCAGGTCAAAAAACACAGTCGCAGTCGTCAATCAATCAATCCGCTTTCATTTTGTTTTTTTGCCTCGCCTCAAATTGAAGCACTTCTTTTGTTAGGAATCTGCGAAGCTTGAAATAACCTCCTTCTGCCAAACATTTTTCTACTTTATGCCCCTGAACTTTTAAAGAGTACGGAAATACCAGCGTGGGGCTCATTCAGAGTAGGAAAAGAATCTTAACTAGTGTAAACAGATTCAACGCGAAAAACTAATACTTTTAACTCTAATTAGTAAACATAGAATTAGTATTTGACGTCTGTTCCTTAGCTTTTAAAGTAAAGATTGCTTCTTTATTTTTCTAGTTTGTGAGAACTTGTTTACCTACCCGGATCTATATTTTCATCAATGTAGATGAATTGGTAGAAAAACGGTACTGCGTAACTGTTTGGAAATAAACAAAACATCCGAGGAAACACTAAAAAGAAATCCAATATAGAAAAAAATTAGTAAAAGATCCACCAACATTATGTTCATTGGTTGCATAAGAATTAATTTTGAATATTTCATTTCGATAATTTTAATCCAAAAGCTGTTAATAATCTAAAAATTACAACACCATAGAACTGTTCTGGATACACATCACATCGCCGGCCAGTTATTTACATTTATAAAAATACAAGTAAGGTAGTTAAATACCTATTTTGAAATGGATCAAAAATAAATAGTTTATTTTATATTTTTTAGATATTATTAATAATGTAACTTATCAAGAAAAAGTATTAATATTTAAAAAAAAAAAAAAAAAAATCTAGAAAACAATGTATAACCTGATAAAGCATATAAAAATAGTTTTCGTTTTTTTAAAAAGAGCTAGCATCCTTTTAAAATACAGAACACTTTCTTTTTTAACCTTATAAATATTGTTAATATTAAATAATATTGGCATTATTTAATGTAAACTGCACCAATTCCTCTTTTTAATATCACTCAATTTGTAAACTAACACACCTTAATTAAATAAACAAAAGGCCCAATGTGTGGTGACATGTACAGCTAGAGTGTAGGAGAACGACAGTTCGAAACAGCAAGACGTGGGCTTTGCAATGGTCTGTTCGTGTTAGTGACAAGGTATGTGGGGGTTTGATATCGGCGTTCAAAATGTTTGGCAAGACATTTCGGGAGGTTTTCCAATATGACTCGAAAAAGTAGGGCAGTTAACCTTGAAAGACTTTCTTTAGGGCAACCCCCACCTGGCTTTGCAGTAATCAACAATGATTACTTGGGCTAAACTTAATAATACAACAAATTCCCGATATATGCTTTATATATGGGAGAGAAGGAGGCAGAACCATGGAGTCAGGAGCAATAAATACTTTAATCTGTAACTTAATGCATTTGATTCTTTTCTGACATATATTCTCTTCTACAGAGGAATCGTTTAATACTGCATGCAGTGAGGTTAAATCATGTCTTTAAATAATTCATTCGATTAAATCAAATTCTAGAATCGAATCAAATCTCAAATTCATTCAAAACAACAAGAACTCAGTAAACCAGAGGTGGGGGAGTCGGAGTAGGGAATCAAGCATTTTCGAAGCTGCGGAATCAGAAGTCGATTTAAAAATCCGACCATCCTAGGTTTTTTTATAAAAATTCTTTTTTTTTCCAAAATTCTAGAAATTAATGTTAAAATTAAATGTTAAAGAGGCAAATTCAATTGTATGCTTCTATAATACAACTAGTAGCAAAGACAGTAACTGTTTTAGCAGCATACCAAGCATGTGTAGAGAGACTTGCTCAACAATGAGGCTTACATAAAAAGGTATCTTGGATCCCCTTTGAAAGAAGATCTTAAAGAATTTATTTTGTTTTTAAGAACATTTCAGATTTTATGTAGCATAAATACAGCACTTTTACAATTAAAAAGTAGAATTATATTTTACTTTTCTGTGGCTAATCTAAAATAGTTTACTACTTGTTCATTTAATAAATAATAAAATCTTTCTATTATAAATTTTCATTAATTTTTTTTTTTTTTTTTTTTTTTTTTTTTTGCACTTTCAGAGATTGCATTTTCATTTTCTCCAGCATTATGTATTCAAAACATGCTATATAAATTTTTTCCCTACATTAAATAAAATCTTTAATAAATAGTTTCGATGTACGTATTAAATTATCTCTAGAAATTAACCTTCTTTTAATGAAAATTTCCTCAATTTTTAATAAATTCATTTGACAACATTTTAAATTTCAATTACAGTTGTAGATTTCTGTTGATTTAAATATTGTGGTAAGTATTTCAACTGGAAGTTATGGTATGTCATCGCCATTTACTCGCCAACTACTGACGAGCTTCCAAAACTACAGGAAAGGTGTCAAAATACTACTAAAAAGTGCCGTTTTAGGTTCAGTATACGACATAATAATTTAAGGTGAGAAAAAGGACACATGCTATTATTAGATCGCATTCTTTTTATTGTATAATTGTTTTTTAATAGTTCACAGTAATTTTATTTTAAAAAATATCCCGAGAAAGGCCTTCGCGGCTTACGTAAAAGGTGAAAGGGGTGGTGAAAATAGAAAAAAAGGTCAAATCTGGAGTGAACCACGAGTAATGTTTCAGGTAAAAGAATCGATTCCCCATAGTAAACAAGTTGGTCACCTGAGAGAGAAAGAGAATGATAATAGGCACTCTCGCGGGCATCCATTGAGGTGGACCTCTTCATTATAATCATCCAAGGCAATCGGGTGTTGCCAATTACTGCGACCGCACAAGGTCGCGGCATGTTGTTGTTCTTCTTGGGCATTCTCATCCATTCTGTTCAAGGTCACAGGGATGCATCCGACAGAAATCAGCCCCGGGGCTCCGTGCCTAGGAATTTAGGTTAAGCATCTGCATTCTCGATGCGCCTTCGAGAGCGCTTCTTCAAATCTCTCCCAACAAAGCGATCGAATAAATCATCGTCAATGTCAACTGGATCATCATTGTCACTGAACATCGGTGATCCAGAAGAAACGAGTGGAAATCAATTCCATTGCTTGAAATCTGTGGAATTAACTCCATTGAAAGGATTGCTAATAAAATAAATATGTCTCCAAAAGTTAAGGTGCAACTTATTCTTTTTTACATTATAATCATTAAAAGGCATGAAAATAAAAGTAATTAAAACTATTTATATTGAACATTAGTAATATTAAGAAAATTAAAGGAACATGATTAATATCCATTATTATTGTTCCAAAAATAATTGAAAAACATAGAAATTTCGAAAATGTGATCTTCACAGCTATTTTTAATAAAGATTTCTTGTACTTCTATATCTAAGACAGTGTAGGTGATGCCAGAAACAAATCCTTTTTCTGATTCGTTAAGATGGCATAGAAATAGTCGAACAGATAGGAATAGTTTTACAATCTGCTGCTGTCGTTAAATCATTAATATGTCTTGCTGTCAATCAGAACATTAGAATCAGTTCCAATTAAAAAGTTGAATTTCAAAGAGACTAATTTAGCCACAAGTTGTAATTCAATCTGAAGACCACTTCCAGTTCTTTCGATCACAATAAGGAACATTTCTGCAATTTCTGGTCATTGCCACAACAGGGCCTAGAATGTCTACAACTATGGTGTGAAGATATCGTCATGAAACAAGGTTTGTATGCAAGACTGTGTCCCTCTAAGCCAACAACAGAGAAGTGCAAGATAGTGTTTTTGCAAGAGAACATGTCCTCTGGATCAGACAACAATGAAAATTTGCACTCTTCTAAGACACGTTCGGGTTGATTTTGGCGAATGATTCAAGCCGTGCTCCGATCTGGTGGAAACAAAGTATCAGAGGCTACTAATCATTCGACGCTGAAAGACTCAATTACAAATGAGGTGGAATCATTGTTTGGGTTGAAACGCCTCTGGGTGGTCAAATTGACCTTCTTGTGTTCTACGGACCAACTCTGCCATCAGGAGAGATAGCAGAATGAGATCCTTGATCCATATAAATAGCATACCGTTTAGCAAGGCTAATGATTTCATTGTAATTTAAGATAATGTTTGACCTTACCGAATGAGACATGCTATCAGGTATGTTGATGATTTGAATATGAAATAGAGAGTGATCAACCTTATCCAAGAACCTTAAGACTACCTTAAAAGACAGGTGTTTTCCGTGAACTTTAAATAAGGGTTACTCTCCTATGGTCTTTGCTTCCCATTCTGTTGTACGACAATTTAACTGTCGGCATGGAGAAGCAATTTCAAGAATGCATTACAATTAGAAAGGGAGGCATATATTCTTTACTGAAATCCATTTAATTATTTTTACAGAATTCAGAAACTATGATTGTATTTTTCTCACAAAACGGATTATTTTAAAAATTAATTATTAACTTTTAAATTATGCGATAAATAATGCGAAAAGCAATACATTTTAGGACGAATATTTCCAACGAATTTTTGATTTTAATTTTAATTTGTTTGTCAATAACACGTACAACAAAACAGGTTACCCAAACTTTTGGAAGCCATTGTATATTTTGTTACGTAAACTTTAAACTGAAAATAATTAGTATTGTTGTGAAATATAACCACTAACAGATAAAGCATATAAAATGAGAGTTTCGGCCTTTTATTTGCTGATGATGATAAACATACAAAGTAGAAGGTTTCATTAAAAACTGGATCATATTATTTTAAAAGACATTTCTACAGAAAATCCTCCCAACAAAGCAGTTCATACCCTCAAATTTCATCAACAGCGTACAAATTCTGCAATTGCAAGCTTGGAAACCTGAAGATTTCTTGTTTAAAAATTCCCTGGATAAAGATATGTAATATTTGTTGCCCCAAAAAATATGTCCAATATGTTTGAGGTTTGGTTTGGTTTGTCGCTCTACGGTCATCTTGTGCACACGAAGGCTAAATAGACAGGGACTTACAGTTTAAAGTGGATTCCGAACCACTCTCAAACATCCATGTCTCCGAAAGATTTCGAACCTGAAGCCTGTGGTACCAAAAGGCCAGAGCGCTAGCCAATTGGCCACCAGACGTAATATGTTTGGAAGATGGAAATACTCAGGTGAGAGTCCAAATTGTAGAGACAATAGAAAATAATGCAAATCCACAAAGTTCCATTAAAACTGTGCTTTCTATTAGCTTAGAAAATTATGTATAGACTGATGTCCATTCAAAATAATGTTTGTTTTATTGTAATGGTGTACAATATAAAGGAATCACAATGATGCATTTGATATAAGAAACAAAACACTCAAAAATTTTCAATATCGTCTGTTGAAATGATAAGTGTATCCTTTTTACATTTAATTAGTTTTGATTTACCTTAAACTGACATCAACATGCATGTTTCCTACAAAGGGTATTTAAACGTCAAAAAAACATCGGTACATATATTTCAAATGTAAACTAAAAGCAAATTACTGATTTTTAAAAATTAGTTTACCAAATAAAATGGAATAAAAGTGGCGGATTAAAATGTCCAAGTGATTTTGAATGGCATATTATTGACAGCGATCGCGCAACAGAATTATGTCTCGCTGTGTGCTTATATCCTATGTGTGCTATCTCGGAATTATTTCTTATGTGTACTGTTAAGAATTATTTCTTGTGTACTGTTAAGAATTATATCTTATGTGTGCTGTTATGAATTGTGTCTTATGTGTGCTGTTATGAATTATGTCTTATGTGTGCTGTTATGAATTATGTCTTATGTGTGCTGTTACGAATTGTGTCTTGTGTACTGTTATGAATTATGTTTTCTGTGTGCTGTTATGAATTATGTTTTCTGTGTGCTGTTATGAATTATGTTTTCTGTGTGCTGTTATGAATTATGTCTTATGTGTGTTGTTATGAATTATTATGTCTTATGCGTGCTGTTATGAATTGTGTCTTATGTGTGCTGTTATGAATTATGTCTTATGTGTGTTGTTATGAATTATGTCTTATGCATGCTGTTATGAATTATGTCTTATGTGTGCTGTTATGAATTATGTCTTATGTGTGTTGTTATAAATTATGTCATGTGTGCTGTTATGAATTATGTGTGCAATCTCGGAATTATGTCTTATGTATGCTATCTCGGAATTATGTCCTATGTGTGCTATCTCCGAATTATGTCTCGCTTTCAGCCAGTTGGAATACCTCGGATAAACATATTCTACGTTAAATCCATTATTCTGAACTTGAAAAGTTACAGATCGCATCACTGTGTTGCCTAAATGATTCTCGATAAGCGCATAACGACGAGGGAGAAGATTCTTGATCGTTTTTTGTCAATTAAGCGTAAACACGTCGGTGCGCACGGACGCGCGCATTTCGCTCCGAGAGACGTTGCCGGAAAAGGGCCGGAAGGGGCCCTCGCTAATAGTTTCGCGTCGACAGTTTGGAAAAACAAAGGAGCCGTAAATCGGGTGTTCTGCGTACAGTCACGAGGAGGAAGCTGTTCCGTCTAAAAATAAGGCTCTGCTTTTCGTCATGCTGTCGGGAATATTTTAATGGCTCCCAAACAGGCCGCATTCCAGCCAGGACGATGGGTCTTCTCTGGAGAGCAGGGCTGCCTACACCATGCCAGCCCCACATCATTACAAAATCAAAAAAAAAAACTTGTACTACGTAGATTTACAAAAGACTTCCAAATTAGAAACTTATTATGTTTATTATTTTTTTCAACTTAAGTATTCTATCCATTATTTGCAATCCCTTTGTTATTTTCACTAAAATATCCCTTCAATTATTTTCAATTTGTTATTTTTCATTTAAATATCCTATCAATTATTTTCAATTTATTTGTTATTTTCACTAAAATATCCTATCCATTATTTTCAATTTGTTATTTTTCATTTAAATATCCTATCCATTATTTTCAATTTATTTGTTATTTTCACTAAAAATATTCTATCCAATATTTTCAATTTGTTATTTTTCATTTAAATATCCTATCAATTATTTTCAATTTATTTGTTATTTCCACTAAAATATCCTATCCATTATTTTCAATTTGTTATTTTCATTTAAATATCCTATCCATTATTTTCAATTTATTTGTTATTTTCACTAAAATATTCTATCCAATATTTTCAATTTGTTATTTTTTACTTAAATATGTCCTATCCATTTTTTATTTTTAATGTATTATTTTCAATTTGGTTCAATTTCTATAATATTTAACAATAATTATTTCCTCAAATGTTTGTTTTGGAAGTTCATTCAATATTTTATGAAATTTCCAAAACCATGTTCGACATTAAAACTGTGTCCAACAAAGCAGCTGTGGTTCTTGTTGGTAGATTAATTTATTAAAATCAAAAGGCACCATGGGACCATCCCCATTTTCACATATATTTGTAAACACACACTTTTAGGCATGCATACTAAAAAAAAAAAAAAAAAAGCATCCCACTCATCAGTTTCGTGTTTGGTTACTACAAAAATCGAACATCATAATTAAATGAAATAAAAGTATCGTATAAATTAATTATAATAAATATCGTAATTATTTGCCAAGATTTTTTTTTCCCAACAATCGGTGGTCAAACTATACTTTCAATGCAGATATAAATGGAACGTAATCCAACAAAGTTAGATTGTTCTTTTAAGGTTGGTGATGTTACAAAAACACAGCATACAAAAAGAGGTAAATCTGTAGAAATCTTTTTATCAATACGAGCATAATAATTGGCAATTTCGTATAGAATGGAGTCCACAATACGGCTTTTCCAACATAATTTGAAAAATGAAATGAATGCCAATAATAAGTATTCGGGAAAAAACGAGCATTACTGAAAAGCTTTAGAGAAACGATTATCATTCAAAAGTATTAAGGAAAAAACGAGTACCCTCTAACGCATTAGAAGGGATAAAAGCCCGAGTACCATTCAAAGCATAAAGGAAAAACAACGAATATCATTCAAAAGCATCGGGGTGAAATAAGAGTACCATTCAAAAGCATTAACGGAAAAACAATGAGTACCATTCAAAAGCATTAACGGAAAAACAACGAGTACCATACAAAACCATTAAGCAAAAAAAAGAGTACCATACAAAACCATTAAGAAAAAGAGTACCATACAAAACCATTAAGAAAAAAAGGTACCATACAAAACCATTAAGAAAAAAAGAGTACCATACAAACCATTAAGAAAAAAAAAGAATAATTACAAAACCATTAAGAAAAACGAGTACCATACAAAACCATTAAGAAAAAAAGAGTACCATACAAAACCATTAAAAAAGAATACCATACAAAAATTAAGAAAAAAAAAGAGTACCATACAAAACCATTAAGAAAAAAAGAGTACCATACAAAACCATTAAGAAAAACGAGTACCATACAAAACCATTAAGAAAAAAAAGAGTACCATACAAAACCATTAAGAAAAAAAAAGAGTACCATACAAAAACTATTAAGAAAAAAAGAGTACCATACAAAACCATTAAGAAAAAAAAAGAATACCATACAAAGCCATTAAGAAAAAAAGAGTACCATACAAAACCATTAAGAAAAAGAGTACCATACAAAACCATTAAGAAAAAAACGAGTACCATACAAAAACATTAGGGAAAATATGAATACCATTCAAAAATTGTACAATTCAAACTAAAAATCAGTTTTGAAAATTTTAAATTTATCTAAATCCGGAAGGAAATCTTAAAACAGCTGAATTCTAAAAATCCCCCGTATTTCGACACAAAATCACGAGAAACACACAGAATAAAATGAAAAAAAGAAACGTCCTATTAAGGCCGAATACGCTTTTAATGTGGGCTGCGTGCTTTTCTGAAATTTCACTTTCGTAGCACAAGCGGCCAGGTGAGTCAGAGCACCTGTAGCACTGCTGAAACAACATGGGAGCACGTGGGGAGAGCGCCGGATCGTGACGGTAGATATGGCGACGCCTCCGGATCAAAAACATTCGAAAGGAGCTCCACGCCCACCCACCCCCTGTCAACAAAGCAATGTGTCACCGCCCTATAACAGTTGAACGGTTATTTCAATGGAGCATTACACAGAGTCGATCCGTCCAACGTGACTGATATTAAAATTTCAGAAATTTCAAGAGAACATAAAACATATGATTCTAATAAAAATGTTTCATAAGTTTTAATTGCGCATAGATATAAACAAGTATCGATAATGTAATCTTTTTAATAGTAAAACACGAATCAAAATTTCAGATATTGATATCAAAATTTCACAAATATAAAACTGATTTCAAATTTTCAGATATTTCAAGAGAAACTTGCCCACATGAAACCAAAGTGATGTTTTGCCCACATGAAACATGCGATTTTAATAGAAAAAAAAAAAAATGTTTTATCATTTTTTATTGTGCATAGATATAAACAATTATCGATAATATAATATTTTTAATAGTAAAACACGAATCCAAATTTCAAAATTTCAGATGTTGATATCAAAATTTCAGAAATATAAAACTGATATCAAAATTTTAGATATTTTAAGAGAATTTTGCGCACTTGACACTAAAGTGATATTTTGCCCACATAAAACATGGTTCTAATAAGAAAATGTTTGAACATTTTTAATTGCGCATAGATATGAACAATTATTGATAATGTAATGTTTTTAATAGTAAAACACGAATTCTTACTTTATTTATTTACCTTTTGTAGATTAGTAATCTCTACTTGAATTACACTGTAAAAGTAAAAAGAAAAAAATGCTTAAAATCGTAAAACAAGAACCACCTTCTTAACATCCTTCTATTCTTTTTTTTTTTTAATTTAAAGTTTACAAGAAATCATGAACCAGAAAGTATCTCAGAGTTTGAGATTGACCGACACAGACTGATAGTTGTAAGCAACAAACAAATGCATAACAAGTTATTAAAAACACATCACATAAGTGGTAATTTTTTTTGTTCCAATGCAGCTGGCAAACACTTAGACAGCTTGGTCTTGGATGCCTTAAGGCAAGCGCTGCACAGACGTTACTCACTTTGCATTACCCAGGGAGCGCGTGTAACTTGAAGATACGGACGCGGAGTAACAATGCCACCGCAACGCTCTACGATCCTATTAGGACCGGCACCTACAGTTTAAAGTGGATTCCGAACCACTACAAACATCCATGGCACCGCTGGGACTCGAACCCGAAACCTGTGGTACCGAGCGCCAGAGCGCTAGCCACTCGGCCATTCAAGCCCCTAAGTGGTAAATTTAAAAAGAAATTCGAAAGGTTTGGTTTGTCGATCTACGGTCATTTTGTGCACACTTTCGCCTAATTAGACCGAGAATTACAGTTAAACGTGGATTCGAACCATTCACAAGCATCCATGTCACCGCCAGAATTCGAACCTGAAGCTTGTGGTACCAAACGCCAGAGCGCCAGCCAATTGGCCATCAGACAACATAAAATGAAAGAGAAAAAGGATTTAAGAAACATTGCTGTAAGATTTTACAAATGACCTGTACAAACAGATTTCTTATTAACAAATTGATAAACGTTTGGTGGCCTTTTTGGTGTGTCGACTAAGGTTTGGTGATAAAGTTTAATAAAACTTTTTATAAAAAGTTTTGTTGTCTTTTTCGAGTGTCAGTTAATATTTATTTATTTTTAATTTTTCTAGGATATTCAAAAAGCATGAATAGATAAAAAGAATGGATTCAGTATTTTGAATTTCATCTACATCGCAGTTGCAAAGACAGTTGAACACAGTTTAATCTGTTTAAATAGGAGTTAAACATCCCTCTTATGAACGGAAATTGAATCCTTTTTCCAGTGTGGAAAAATAAAAACATAACCAGTTGCGTCTAGTTCTTTTCCGTCCACTTTCGCTTTCGTCCATGGCATCAGTTTTATAAAAGACTTTTGAAACAAACCCGATTCCTTGAAGATTCGAATTGATCTAAATATTGATAGCACGCTGACACTGCGTCGCAATAAAATTCACAAACACACACAAAATAATAATCTCTTACGGAAGCACAAGTCGTCAGCAAGTTGAGATTTACATCTTCCATCCATTCTATTTATTTTTGAAAAATATAAAACATACATGCATAAAAAAGAAGGACAATCGATGAAAAAGAGTACCAAAAAATAAAAAGAAATAGGAATCTAAATAAAATAAACTAAAGAAAATTTTTAAAAGATCAGTGTTTCAGATCTTGCATCAATGTATTTTAAATATTTGAATCTTTACATTGATTGATGAATACAATTTTTAAAACGAGTGTTATTGTGTAACAGGATTTTGAAGATGCATTGTGCTTGTGCTTCGATACATTGCCTGTAAATTTTTCCATTTTTCACCTCTTATACTACATTAGGAAACATTAAATAAAATCCATCACTTGAAAAACACTTTCTTTTCATTAAAACTAACTCAAATTTTTGTGTATGTGTGTATATATATATATGCTATCAATGTTTAATTATCGCATGCATTGTACTAAACAGAAGTTTGCAGAACCTAGCCAAATATGGCGATGTTGGCAAACACGATTTTTCTTTTGATATTATGAAATTTAAAATTTCAATTATTAAAAACTTAAATTGTTTTTTATTGTAGTTAAAATCTTTCCGAAATTACCCTTCTCCCCTTTTATGCCGCTTCATTTGAATTCGTCTGATTGGGTCACTTGCCAGTTTTACACGCAATAGTTAAATGAACTTTAAGTCTTCTGTCTGTGAAGCAGTGCCGTTTTTCTCAACATTCCAAAAGGTGATTTGTCAAATATTCAATGATATCCAAGGTTACACTACGGGTGGCTTGCTGCACTGAGCCCCTCAATATTGATGTTCCTCTCTTTTGTAATGTAATAGAACATTAACTATGTATAAATACCAGAAAAATATTAAAATAATACGAGTAATAGATGATAGACATTTTATTTAGAGAAAATGGCCACGCTCACAATAGCATTCCTCTTCTGGTAAATAATTTACAAAAGCAATGCAAAGAAACACCTGCTGTAGAAGTACACTGCAATTTGCAAAATAACAGCTTTATTTGGAATCGCAAACATGTTGCTTATGTTTCTAAACAAGTAAATGGTGGAAGAAATCGTATTACAAACCGTAAGATTAAAAGTTATGAAATCGACAGATTTCATTCCATTCAAACATCGTGAAATGGAAGACTAGATTCAAATGATGACGTTTGGTTTAGGATCGTGGGAGCGGCACAGAACTATCATCAATAGACAATGGGATGATATTACACAATAAATTATTAGCAAAAAAAAATTTATTCGAAACAAGAAAGATTTGTAGAATCCTAATTTTAAAAATTTTAACATTCTAAACTCACAATTTAAAAAAGGAAAGGAAGGAAACAATAATAATAATATCATGATTAGCATGATATAATAACAATATCATGACATGCTGACAGCAATATCCCGTAAAAAAACCTCATTATGTCTCGAAATCTGCTAGTAGGCAGGCAGACGGCCTTGGCCCACTATAAGGGGCTGTTACGCCAATGAAGAAGGGATCTTCATAATAAAGTAATAATATAATAGAGCACACATCGGGGCTGCTAGTTTGATCCAAACATGATCCTCACGTGATAACTTGGCGATTTTTGCTAACAATCTTTCCTGGTGGCTGTTACTACTCGATGAAAATGGCGCAAAGGGAGAAAAATCCATCCTACAACGATTTTCAAAAGAAGTGGTTCATTTTTTTTAACTGTTAATAAATGTAAATGTAATTTTTCTAATCAGTTGGTCTTTTTTTATTCTATTAGTACATTTTCTGTTGTAATACCCCCTCCTCAAAATGATTAAAAAATAAAATATTCATTTATGTGAACATTTCGTAATGTGTTATATTTCATACAAAATGATGACAGTTATGAATAAAACAACATTTCATATATCTAGTTATCTTTGATGAGCACATAGCTATATTTATTTCATTTAAGACTTGAGAATAATTTCTCGGAATGTTCAGAATAGCTTCGTAACGTGTTTCACGTAACATTTTCTAAATAAAAAAGCATAGCGAAGAGAAACCCAAGGGGTGATACATTGTATACTGATAACAGACATTTTGTAAGTTTTTATTTTTAACAGTCTTCTTAACATTACGTATTTGATAGAAGATATAGATAATACATAAAAGACAAACATTTATTTAGATAGATGTAAAGAAGATTGTATTTCTATGAAAGTAAGGCTTCTATAAAATTAATATAAGATTTTATAATGTCCACTACTCATGTGAAATTTATAGTTACCAACATAATGGCAATTATACAATATGCTCCAAAACTCAATATACAGATGAATTTAATAAATGAAAGTCCATACTTGTAATGACAGGTTCGTATAATTCGATTTGAGTTCTGAAAATAGAATCTCAATAAATGCTTCCCTATATACATCAAATACCGTGGCAACACCATTTTTCATTAATCACACATTGTATAACTTAATATTAAATGTCAACATCTGATACGCATGAAATGGCAGCCTCACAATATTCTGTTCGAAACATCAACTTGGCTAGATAACCTTTATCATTTTTTTTTTTGAGAGATTCCTACAACTTTTGTACATTCTATTACTCCACTTTAGACATACTCCTTCAACAGACGTCTCCAAATTTTGAATCGTCTATTTGGGTGGTTTATTTCTCGTTGAGAATTGCTTTCTAAACTCTATACCCACCGCAACAACGTACGATAAAGTTTCGAAATCTTGTTCGACAATGAAATCTTTTTTTTTTTATTTTCTCTAATGACATCAACAGGACGTAAAACTGATATCATGTTTGATACGTACGTTAATAGAATTGAAATGAATGTTTGCGGCTTGGTCATGTGGCACGCTCTGCAGAAGTAGATGCGAAGAGTCGGGAGTGGAGCACTTTTGTAGGTGTCAGTTGTTAGTATAAATATCCGACTGCCAACTCTTCTATAAAGGTATTTTTTAAATTGTTGTGAATTAATGTTAAAATTAAATGTTAAAGAGGCAATTGAATTGTATCCTTTAATAATACAACTAATAGCAAAGACAATTAGTAGCAAACCCAGTCAAGTGAGGAAATATTTTCTCAGCACTGAGGATTATAAAAAATCCATCTTAGACAATGAAAGATATTATAGAAGCCGCTATTTTTTTTAAAAACAAGCGAGATTGAATGTATTAAAAAAAAGCATCTTTAGGATTAAAATGTACCATTTTCTTTTGCTGGTCTTAAGCTGTTGTAATATACCTGCGATTTTAGCACTCTTATTTGTATAGACTATCTATATTTTTTTGTATGAACAATAGTTACAGAATTACAATATTTAGAACCCAATGATCTATTTTTAAGTCAGTGCAAATACTACAGTTTTAAAATTGTAAACTGTTTTTTATGAATTCAATAGAAGTCACTAAAATTTTCTAAATTCATTAATAAAATTCGTTGTATATAAAATTATGGTAAAATTACTGTGAAGAGTCGGGATGGATTAAAAAAATAAATTTTTTTGGTCGACTCACTACCCCTGCGTAGAAAGAAAATTGAACTACATGTTCACTTTGTAATTCAAGTATGAGCTTTCATTTGTTGAAAGGATTATTAGTAAATTCATGGCTATACTGATTTATGGATATAATTTTAAAAAAAAACAAACTTTTACTAATGCGAGATGCTTTACTAGTTGAGACAGTTTAACAAAAATAAACTTTACTAATGTGAGATGCTTTACTATGGGAGACAGTTTAACAAAAAATAAACTTTAATGTGAGATACTTTGCTATAGGAGACAGTTTAACAAAAAAAATAAACTTTAATATGAGATACTTTTGCTATTCGAGATAGTTTAACTATCTCGTATAGTAAAGCTAATTTTTGTTAAAAAATTCGCTTTACTAATGCGAGATTCTTTATTTTACAAGATAATTTAACATAAATTATCTTTACAAATGCGATGTACAATTTATTATTGCATTTTTATTTATTGCTAACAATGATATATTGACCACTTTGGCGAATAATGATGTAGCATATGAAAATTAAAGTTTCGAATTATGAAAAATTCAGATTTCTTTAGCTCGAGAATATTTTTAAAAAGAATTGAAATACATCCACTTTCAACTCCCAAATAACTAAAACTCTTGATTTGAAATTGTGAAAATAGAATGGAGCCATAAATTGTTTGTTATTGTGACAATAGATTCAATTTTATGTAGGCAAAAGTTGATCCTATCGAGTGCGCAACATAATGAGAGGTGAAAATGGCCACTTTCAAGGCTGTGAACAAGCGCCGTTGCGTTTCAGAGGATTGAAACTATTTTATTCCGTTCGAAAACAATGAAACCTCCACACATATTTAAAGGATAACTCACCCGAAGAAAATGCGTGCGTGTGTGCGTGAAAGTTTACGCGATTGTCAATTTTCAGTGCCAATCACCTGGTTACAGAATACAAACAAAAATTAACTGTATTCTACAAAATACGGGATTTAAAGAACGTACTACATAAATAAAAAGAACCGATTGAATTTTTACAAATTTTTCAATTCATATAACTTTTTTGTATATTATCTTTAAAACAGAAAGTATTCTAATATAATACTCAATTTTAATATCTTTTTATAGTTGTCCGACTCGTGGCTCAATGGCAACGTGGCTCATGCATTCCTCCGGTGACTAGAGTCCCCAATTCTTTACCTTTAATAGAGCAAAATCCTTCTCAACTGCGTCTATCCATCGCAACCTGAGTCGTCCTCTTTCCTCCTTGTGGCTTTGCCAAAACAAGCCTTTTACAGGGTTTAAATCATCCATTCTAAATATATGAGCAGCCCAATTTAATCTGCTGGTCTTAATAAATTTTATGATATCTGGGTCTTTATAGCATTTATAAATTTGCGTTGTACCGTCTTCTCCAACAGTCCTTTTCCCAACACAAATAATAATAATAATTTGTAGTTATTTTGAATAGTAACTGCCAATAACTCATAGTAGTTGGCATCTTTGCCATATTAGAAAAGGATTAGAAAGGCGCTCCATCGCCAAATTGGCAAAGCCATTGCAAGTGCTGGATTACTTTTTTTTTTTATAAACATGCCGCACGTTAATTTAACGCAAAAAAAAGAATCCCTTCACGAGTTTTTATCGCTTATGAATGACGCCATTTGAAATCCATATTCAACATTGAAAGCACAGAAAAGCAGGCCATTATTCGAATGTGCAGCCCTGCAGTCCTTCGAATTTTTTTCAAAAGGCAATTCGAATTTCGCTTTTCTTCCACACTGGGCGTGCGTTCGCGCCACTGTGTGCCGGAGATCAAAGGGTTAATAACCTCGTGGATGTTGAAAAAGAGAGAAATTGCAGCGGCCCCATCCGATTCGGCCTTGAAGTTCCGTTCCGATTCGACGGACGTTCGAATCAGAGAACGGGGGAGGCGTGGAACAATTTCGAGCACGGGCATTTTCAATCCATTTTACACGCATTTGGCGGTTTATATATGTCTAAAAAAACTTGATTTCCTTTTTTTCAGAGCTAGCAGATATGACACGGCGTTGCTCCACTTTACTAAATGCCGCCCATGTAGTACAGTGAGTCGTCGACTAAGACAGTCTCGTTGCGCAGTATCTCAGCTATCTTTTCCGTGCAGTCCGCCTTATCAAATGACCATATAAAAAATAAAATTGACGTGTTTTTATTTTATTTATTTATTTATTTATTATTTTTTAAATATTTTCAGATCGATGAAAAGATTTTGATGGGGAATGTGATGAAACTTTAAATTCTCTATCTTTTGGTAACACTAACCTAGGCGTAGCAAGCAACATATACATATTAATTCTAAAGTTTTATTTCTAAAAATTTATTCCATTTTAAATGGAGGGAGACAAAAATAGATGTAATTTTGCTAAAAAAATGCAAATCCAAATAAAAATTTAAATCATTTAACTAATTTTTGTGCTACTAAAAACACTCATAAAATTAATGAATTCAATACGCATCAAATCCTTTATTTGCTTTTTACGGTATATATTATATTATACTTTTTTTATTATTTATAAAGAAAAAAACTACGATAAAAGACCGATAAAGATGTCTAGATGTAATCTTCAAAATTTGTTTTAATACTTAAAGGCAAGATAAATGACCCAGAAAGTCCTGTGGAAATTGCATCTCAATGCAAGTCGGAGATTTGGTTCTTTTTTGTTTAATTGTGAATCTTTTTTCAAAGAAGACTCGTGCCTAAAATGAAAGTAGAAGGTGTCTTATAAAGATCCTGCGTAACGTTAAATCTCCCATATAATGACGGCGGCCTGGTGCCATGCGGCGAGCGCTCTGGCCTTTTTGGTATCCCAGGCTTCAGGTTCGAATCCTGATGACATGGATATTTGTGAATGGTTCGAATCCACTTTTAAACTGTAGGTCCCGGTCTAATGAGCCCTTGTGTGCGCAAGATGACCGTAGATCGACAAACCAAACCAAGTCTGCATGTCGTTCCACCCCGTACTCTTTGAAAAACTTGAAATTCATGAGTACCCCTCACCCCTATCCCCAGCTACATGGCATGGACTACAAAATCTTGATTAGCAAGCAAAAGTGAATCAAATGGGTGGTACAAGTTTTTATTTACATTTCCTCACAACTAATTCCATTTTAAAAAAAAAAACAGCCAATTCAACATCAAAACTCATAATGATTTTCAACCACACATAAAAGTTACGATGCAAGATGGTGGAAAGCTTGAAGTGACACATAATGATCAGTCAAAATACAATGAAAGTGACAAATGATGCACTGAAACTGGCAGTTGAAAGGGCCAATGATCTTCGGGTCAACATAATAGGTATTTAAAAACACACTATTCTGGTTTTTTGAAGGAAGGAAAGCACTATTATTATTATTATTTTCCACAAAAAATTTGTAGGCATTCTAGAGATAATCCTGGATCTGACTAAAACAGAATTAACTTCAACGGACTGCCGTATATCGCATTGTCAGAACTGAAAACCGTATAATGAAATTAAATAACATTAAAAATAAAAGCTCGGATTAATGAAAAAAATGGCAAGATTATGTACACACTTCAGACTTAAAAACATCTTTTATTATTATTATTATTATTTTGCCAGTTTTCTTTACCTCCGAGAAATCTATGGCATAATTTATATTTTTAAACCTTTAATTACCGTTGAAGAAAAGGAGGATTCCAAAAGATTCAAGAAAAAAAGAAGATTTACAATGAAACAAAAACGAATTTCCAAAGAAGTCTGAAAACAAATGGCTACTGGAAGGTGAACACGGAAAGCAAAAGTGAATCCCACTAGCTTAATCTTTAAGACCGTTGTTAGCCTTCAAGAGAAAGCAGAAACGAGTCTTTCAGAAATGACTCACAGAGTCTTTTCTTTTGTTGAGGAAAGTACGCGGAAACCGAGAGAGGCGATTTATGAATTCAAATCCCAGCTAATTGCGATGCCCCCAGCTTCTTTCAGCCGGAAATGATTCTTCTTGTTTGTCTTCTGACCTTCAGGAAGGCATTTCTTACGTTTGACCACCGATTGTGAAGCCGCTTTGGCGCGAAAGAGATGCCCCAAACTCTGATCTTTCGGAAATCATCCACCGTGCATTCCTTTAGAGTTACAAGCGATCGTGAGAATAAAAATTCTCGACGAAAATTATAATTTTTTTTTTTTCCTTTTGTTATCGCAA